>WUQG02427557.1:0-38425 GCA_011317285.2 Androctonus mauritanicus | reverse complement strand
GGATCCTTATATTTTTTTAGGAATTTTTCTGTTTGTGGATCCTAATATTCTATTAGGAATTTTTTATTTGTGGATCCTAATTTTTTATTTGTGAATCCTAATATTCTATTAGGAATTTTTCTGTTTGTGGATCCTAATTTTTTATTTGTGAATCCTAATATTCTATTAGGAATTTTTCTGTTTGTGGATCCTAATTTTCTATTACGAATCTTAATTTTTTAATACTATGAATTAATTTTTAATTCACAGTATTATTGTGAATCTTAATTTTTGCCAAAATTTATAATTAAACAGTTATATTTCTAGTTATAAAGATGTCGGTAATTTTTCGAATAAAAGAGATCAGAAGTTCTTAAACTTTCCACTTGACCTACTTAAACAGTTACTTGTATTCCCCACACAAAAGTAATCGTTAGTTTAAGATGGAAAGCTTAACTGTTTAACTTACAAGTTAGTAAAGTATATAACTTTCTGAACTACTAAATTACGTTTATAACAATAGTATTAAACGAGCAAAAAAATTAAATAAAAATATCACGTTTAGACTGTAAAAAAATAAATAAATTTTTAGAAGCAAACACCAAAACAAATCGAAAACTTTACATACTAGGCTAATTTTTATTTTTTTCTGCTACGTTAGCATAATTGGCATGAAAAAAACCGTTTAATGCTTAAAGCTTAGTGATATTTTTAGCTTTAATTGAGCATCTTATGATTTAATTTTAATTGATGTTAGCCGTCTTGATGGCGACTCTTCTGACATCACGCACAGTCTACATAATCTTTACTAGACGTTGCGTCATGGGAAAAATAGCAGTTTCATATTTTATACGAGAACTAAAAACTTTACAATGTTCACATAATGCACGTGATAATGCTCAAAATAACCTTCCATAGTTTTTTTATTTTACAAATTTTTTTAACTGGACAATACGGTTTCAGCAAAGATTCATCCCGATTTTCAGCATCAATACTTAAAATTCGTGATCTCTTACCGAATTTAACGCATACAGTTAATCGTAATTAGAACAAAATGCACTTAAAATACATACTGTTTTACTTAATTAACGATTAAATAGGATGAATCAAAATTTATCAGTAACAATAGAGTTTCTGCTGCTTAGTAATGTCTACGTTTTTATTATGGATACTGTTGGCAACTTTTTATTCGGGAAAAAATATTTTTAGACAAGATATTCGGCTAAGAATATAAAAAAATATATATTAAATGGTGTAATGTAGAATATGCAGTTGCTATTTATAGCAGCAAGATCAAGGACGTGATCAGAATCTTGCTTAACTTAATTGCTGAAAGAAAGGACATTCTTTATCAATTAATTTTTACGTATATCGTCTTCGCAACATGTTTATCAAAACTTACAAGTCGTTAATAATATTTATACGATAAAATATTCGTTATCTGTTAGAATTATAAGCGTGAAACGTTATGTATTCATCAGAAAACGTGAAAATCGTATCAATGGCCGCACTCTTAATGGATTCGAAATCAATTCTTTTGCTTACAGAAACGGGTCATTACGTGAGGCTAAATCGATTAAGGAGCGAGCAACGAAGTCTACAAGAGGAGAGAGAGATAGAATAAGGAGAAAAACGTCAATCTTCATAAAATGAAAGAAGCGTGATTCTCGGCAACTTATTCAAATTATCTACCGGATGTAGTTTCTGCCATCTACTGACACTTAATAGATTTAGGTGGTTGGGTGTGAAACACGAGGAGCACGTCTCTGCTCCGCCTGATCGTAAATAAATGATGCTGAGTACTTGCTGGATTTGCTCTTCTTGCTCTCTAACGACAACTCTGCTTCTATGTTAAGATATCGCATAGACACTAAGTACTTTTTTAGTAACAATACACCTAGCCATTATTACGTAACAATCGTCATCCGTGTGCAAATCATTATTAAATGCATTTCGACCCGAAAAAATTTAATTATCTTTATCGATATGGTTGGCGAACTTAATAAAACATTCCTAACGAACTTTTCATTCATTTTTATTTCAGGATTTCCTATAAACAATCCTTTATATCCGTGATGATAATAATAATAATAATAAAAAGAAAAATACAACCGCAACTTATAACTTACTAAGAAGTTGACGTCACGAGTTGTAGGTAGTAAAATTTACAGTATGTTATACAGTTTACAAATCTTCTAAACCGCAAAACATCTGTTTAAATTATTAAAAAAAAAATAAATAAAAAATTGCTCTAAATGCTGTTTAATTCGATTAGTTGAACAGTTTTTACCGAGAAACTAATTAAAGACGAGTCTGATTCATCATAAAAAAAAACTACTCGCTCGCCGGTACTACTACTTGTCGTCATCGCAAAATTTCGAGTGGAATATTTTAAAATTCGTTCGAATTACGAAAGCAATTAAGGCCGTTAACGTTGCGACACTTAATTATCTCGACAAAAAACTTCATTAACTGGTGATGCGACATCGACGAACGATTTATTTGTTCGCATATCTGTGCGTTTTGATATTGACTTTAAACAGAAATTTACCTCTTCGCGATGTAGGTCGATAACCTGGGTACACAAATAAATTCGTAGAGTGGGTGGGGTTAACGTGTAGGGACGTCTGTTCTCTTGACCTAAAAGGTAAATAGAAGAAAAACCCGAGCTTCTCTCGTCCCGCAATCGTGTCCCGAACTTTGTTTATTATTTTTTAATAATCCATTAAAGTATTAATTTAAAAATTACACGTTGATAAATATCTATCCGAAATTCTGATTGATAGATTTATAATTGAACTGTGTAGGTCGCTATGTTTCTCATCTTTAACGGCAGAAAATGATTAATGAGTCTAAATTGTAAAACGAAAAAAAAAAAATTGAGGCGTCAATAACCCGTTTCCTAGAAGAACAGCTGAATACCATCATATTCGACCACGCAGCTTCTCGCAACTCCTTCGGATATTGAATCTTAACAGCTACATAAAATTATATAAATACTTTTCTAAATCTCTGTAAGAGTTAGATCATTTTTGGGACACACTGACGCCCTACCAGACCCTTATATCACTGGAAAAACCGACGACTTCAATCGATATTCCCTATGCCAAACCAGTGAAGATCTTCGGTAGCCATGATGATTCTCAGAGAAGTTAATTTCTTCTGAGAAACAAGAGAGCAATTTTTGAAAACTTTTCGATGCAATGCATATTTAGAAAGACGAAAAAAAAATACATATCATGACGTCAACATATAGCAGCACCAGTCCATGGATAAATTATTGGTACTTGGTTGTTGGTCTGAACAATGGTTCCACCCACCTGACCGGATTTTCAAAAACAATGGATGGTCCCTTGTTTGTGGGCGTATCGTTCTCACCGCCTCCACTTCTTAGCTGGAGGTCTCATCATCATCACAGCAATCTGCCATGTCTCCGAGTGCCACATTGGGTAAGTGCTCCCTATGAGGAAGATGATAGTCGCGTAAGGATATATCCAGATATACAATATCCATGTCGGTTTACGAAAAAAAAAAAAGGAAAAAAGTAACTAGAGAAGTATAATATTCTCGTTTTTCTGACTTCTTTCGTTACTATTCAGTAGAAGTTCGAAGTTTCGATGAAAATGATGATCACAATATTGTGCATCTTCTCTCTGTGGATGTCGTTCTGGGTTTTATCAGGTATTTTCATTGATTGGTTTCAGGAAATTTTGCTTTTTAGTATCTAAATATATCAAGCAATTTTAGAGGAAAAATTTTTTTCCGATTTTTCTTAGCTTAACAATTAAATTTCTATTATTATTATTATTATTATTTTTAAGTTAACAATTTTTGATTTTGTTAACGAACAATTTTTATTATTATTAATCTCTAACGTGTATATAGTTATAATTAAACTACAGTTTACTTTTTTACTATTATTGTCTGACTTTATATCCGCATTTTTAAATGCGGAAGTGTAGCTGAAAGGGGAAAAAAAATTTCCAGAGCGTTATCACTTACTTTCGATCCAAAATTATCCAAAATTAAATGAATATTTTTAAAAATTATAAGGATAAATTTTAGTATTTTATAGTACGTAAAACACAGTATAAATTTTTATACGGTTTTTATTATTATTAATATTTTTTAACCATTATTTATCGCTACGCTTCAGTGAGCAGAAATCAGAAGCGATTTTACGAAAATCTATGAAAGAAATTATAAAATTCGGTGGATAAACTTATAATTTTTAAAATATTCGAAACATTAATATTTTTACTTTAATTGGGAGGAAGCGTGTTTGCCTTTTATACTTTAAACTTTGTCTTCGGATGCAAAACTGCGAGTCGAAAATAAATTAAATTGCGCGATTACTCGTTGTCTAATCAAGAAAAATCGCGTTATAACTTTTATCGTCATTAAATTTACACTTTCTCCAATTATCAGAACTGTAATTTATGGTAAATTTCAGGTTAAAGACTTTCGTAAACCCGCATATAAATTTTTAATCGATAGAAAAAGACCAGGATCGATACGTGTCCACGTCTCATCGATTGACGGGATATTGTAATTAATCCAAGAGATAATTATAATTATAAATAATTTTAAAATTATATAAAGTGTCAACATGACAGCCCTGATTAACTCTTTAACGGTTTTGCACATTTCATTTTGATAAAACGTGCATTTTAGTGTAACGTAATGATCGTCCATTCTAACAATTTTATGATTTCCCCAAAGATTAATCTATCGATTAAAACCGAGACCATTCCTAAAATCATAATTTTTTTAAACAGAAACCAGAGATTTTGCTACATGGCTGCATGTTCATGCTAGTATAAAATGTTTAATTTGTAAAAAATATAAAAAAAAAACAATTGTAATTATCTCCGAAGAGAGAATATGTGGTGTGTGTGTGTGTGTATTGTGTGAATGAACTCGGAATATATTTCTTTAAAAATTTAAAATCAAGTCACGTACAGAATGCTACTTAACGAGTTAAACTAACAAGTACTTAACTATTAAAAGAATAGTTTAAGTCAGTATTCTAAAGAAACATTACAATGAAGGCGACAGGGGGTGTGGCAAGTCCGTCTGCTTTCGATAGTCAGAGGTCAACAGGTCGGATCTAGTCTAGAATGAGGTATTCTTCGTTCCAGACTGCACACCTGCGTTCAATTCGCATGCCACTTGTCTGACTTGCACCAATAAACGTAAAATATACATTTTCTTTTCGGTAAAAGTATTCTGCGAGACAGGTGATCAAATCTTTGACGTTGTTGCTCTTTTGAAACGTGGCTGAGTCTTCCAGTGATTAATGTTGTCACTTTTAATATTCTTTGATACCGCACTAGTTTTCTTTGTGGTGTGCACATGATGTGGCAGCATTCGTCAGAACATTTGTCATATTGGTCATTAACTTTTTATGATGCAACAATTCGTGAAACATAGAATATAAATTGCTCCTCGTTTCATTTCTTAACTCCATCTTATTCTTACAAGGAACAACTGAATCTTTTTCTTTCTTTTATAGAACTGCATACATTCTGCATGATCAATTTTTACATGTACAGCATTTTCTTGTTGATCTCTGCATCAAAACACAATTTCTTTAAGATGAAAAATTTATAGAGTTTGTTAACTCACAATCTTCTTCACATAAATGACAAACCGTATTAATCTTGAATATCTGCTCTCACTACATATTATGTTCTGTGTGCACATATTTAACTTATAGTGTGGAAAAATATACTGTAGACTAGAGGTTCTCAACCTTTTCATAAATGCCTATCAGTCAAAAGTTGGTGGCACCCCTTACCATTCTGTAAGAACACAAAGGGGCATAAATGCCTATCATCGAACTCAAAATTCAAAAATTTCAGTACCATCAACAAAAAAATTTGCCTCGAATAGGAAGCCAAGGTTATACACTAATCATGTCTTCGCGTACCACCAGTGGTTCTCAACCTATGGTACAAGCAACCTCTCAACTTCTACAAGCAGTGGTTCTCAACCTATGGTACAAGCAACCTCTCAACCTCTACAAGCAGTGGTTCTCAACCTATGGTACAACAATCTCTCAACCTCTGTGGTTCTCAACCTATGGTATAAGCAATCTCTCAACCTCTACAAGCAGTGGTTCTCAATCTATGGTATGCGTACCATAGGTTGAGAACCACTGCTGTATACTACATAAAATTAGGATTTTTACAGAAGCAAAGGTTCGTTTAGAAACCGAATAATTTTAAAGAGCCAAAACAGAGAGATTAGTCACTTTTATTGCCCAAACTTGTATAATATTTCCTATTAAATTAATGTAAACACGGTATTGCTTAGACTATGGAGTCACGTGACGGAAAATGCTTTAATATGTGTAATACGGATAGCTTTACGTATCATTGACAACGCATTGTAGCGTACGATGAAGCCACGGATGGCTGAAGTTGGGGTTCGATTTCGCAAATCTGGACCGTACGAAATTTAACTTTCGACTCTCGAAGTGTCAAGAGTTCGTCCGGATATTCTTTTTCGCCATATTTTGTCTCTCCCTTTCTGAAGTCTACCCGAGTAAGACAGAAACCAAAAACGTTCCGCAGCAAAATTACGCTTAAAATCGAAAAAAAATATCGAATACCGGGAATCGGCGGATAGTATTTTATTTTTCCGAATGATGATCGACCCGTTTCCAAGGTCAAGAGATGAATTTTCGAACAATAAAAAAGAAAAAAAAAACGCGCGAATGCAATACCTGCCTACACGCGCGTATAGGCAGGTAACGATGGAAGTGTGGCACCGTTCCTCACTATGGTAACGGAAGAGTCCGCTTTTGTTTTTCTTGGACGTAAAGCGCGGTTTCGGTCGTGTCTCCCCTTTGGTAAAGAGTCCAGTCCGGAGAGGTGTGAGTCATGGAATTCGGAGAAATATTCGACTCCGTCGGTGTGTGGCGGAGTCTCAGTAGTCACTGGTTCTTTTATATCCCGTGTATGCTTCGTTCTCTCTTCCTCCGATCCAGATATGATTGTACGTTCGATCATCGCAGGTGAGTTGGTCGCGCTCTTCCCGGATTGGCGATGACGTCAGTTAGTCTGTGTGTAGTTTGATATAAGGTAAAGCGTGCACACATCGTGGCCGCCTCGTAACTGCTCTGGTTTGCAAAGTACTTTTCAGTTTAAATCGAGTCTTTACCGTTATTTTTTTATCAGTTATCCCGTTTTTAATGCAAACTTTCTTCGATTCTTTAAACGTCGATTAAACTTGCACCCGTGGCTTGGCTAGAGATGTTGGGATACCGCATCAAACTAGTAATTCGGTTGTATAGAATGGAAGAATTCGGAATGGGTAAATTTTAGATAAATTCGCAAATATTTATACAGTATTTTAAGCATTATCTCAGCGCTCATTCACGAAATGCATCGTCTATCCTAGAAATAAGTCCTAAATTAAGGTTAACAGTAAGATCTAGATTAGGATAGCCATGCAAACTGTCAAAATTTAGTTTTTTAAATGCTAAATTATACAAAAAGAATGAGACTGTTGAACGTTAAAAAATCATGAATTTAACGTCTTTAAAAGAGAATCTTTGCTCTTCTTGCATGATGATAATGTTTCCAACTTTATTTTCATTCCAAGAAATTTTAACAGTTTTTTTTTTTAGGTGGCATTTAAAGTTTCTATCACTTCTTTAACGGATAAAATGCTTATTTATCTGTTTAGAATTAATTTTTATCCGGATAATTCTTAAATGCCAGCAGCGACGAAAGTTAAACTAAGTTGACACAATTTTTACATCTCGGTTTATTAATTACGCCCATGGAAAACTTTAGTTCACAGTTACATTTCTTGGTTGCATAAAGACAACGTAATCAATTGTGCAATGGCAGAAAATAAAATAATAATAAAAATATAAAAAACAGCAAAGTAACACACACACAGATGCACATTCCATTTTGAAGTAGAGAAAATTACAGTTTCTGTGACCTTAACACCGGATCATTTGCCGGTCTGATGGAGGTCAAGTAACTATCTTATCTTAATTTGAGGCGAATAACCAGGTAAGTAGGTATGTAGGTTGAAAGAGCGGGTTCTAAACCGCTTTTATGAGGAAGAACAATTAATCATACGTTAATAAATTTTACCGGGAAAAATTTCCAGTAATTAGTTAGCGCTAAAATGATATCAACCCGATATATTAATGGCGCGCATTTAGTTGGCAATGAGTAAGAAGAAAGAGAAAACAATAATAATAATAATTTAATACTTAATAATTTTGCGATTAATATTAAAAAATCGATTAGAAAAAAATATATCTCGAATACGCTTAGTAAAAATATTTAAATCGTTAATTTTTTTTTATAATGATAATAAATATTGCAACGTATGAATGCAATAACAGAGAAGATATTGATTCATAAGCGTACAGGCGAACAAAAAAAAAAAAAAAATGTATTATATAGGCTAGAGATCAATCGGTAAGTCTACCATTTTTATTTAATAGACGACCGAGAGTTTTGATCATTTAGTACATGTTTAGACTTGTTTAGTCGTGAAAATCATAAGTTGTTTAGAGCAGCGATTCTGGATCTTTTCATAAATGCGCACCACCATAATCAAAATTGAAAAATTTCAGTACCACCAACAGAAATATACCTCGTATACAAACAGGAAATCAAGCTTATACGCATACCACTAGTGGTACGCGTACCACAGGTTGTAAACTGCTGGTTTAGACTATAATGTATATAAAAAAATCCTCCCAAAAATTCAGTACCACTAACAAAAATATGCCTCGTATACAAACAGGAAATCAAGATTATACGCATACCACTAGTGGTACGCGTACCACAGGTTGAAAACTGCTGGTTTAGACCATAATGTATGTAAAAAAATCCTCCCAAAAATTCGTATTTTCTGCTAGACATACAGGTCATACATAAGGTAAAGAAAATGTATATAAATCTGCCGCGAATAAAACTGTTTTGGTGTATAGTCTTTAAACTTTCTGTTCGTTAATATCTTGTATACCAGCTAATCTGTTAGGATATACATAAGTCGTCTTAGACCGAGCAGTTGTATTGATGTGTTTTGATATAAATTTGTCGTCAGTTACGTGACATCCTTTCCGTCTGATTGAGAAAACTAACGTTAATATTATTATTATTCATACAGATGAAAATTAAGTTGGGTAAAAATCTGCGAAACGAGATCGATAGGTGAGACACACCTAGACTTCGAATAAAATTTACTTCCTCGAACGGGCATTTCCTTTAATCTATGATATCACTCTAAGAATTTTTGTACAAACCTGGAAATTCCCAAATTCCCACATTTTACCTTAAAACATGTTTTTCAATGATGGTTTACGAAATATATCGAAATTCGTAACGATTTTCTAGAAGAATGATTTTTGAGAACTTTCTTTTTTATTTTATTTTATTTTTTTTTTTATTATACGTATGTATGTCACGCAAATGCGAAGCGATGACGTTCGATAACATCGATCGAATCCGTGTTATCTAATTTAACCAAAGGGAAGATTAAGTGGAAAAAGTTATATGAATAATCGAAAGGGAAACGAGTAAAGTGCATTCAACCCCGGTGTGTTTACAAACAGTGTGACGTCAAGAGGGGTGACAGAGAAAGAGAGAGAGAGAGAGAGAGAGAGAGCGAGAGAGAGATGATGGGAGAGAAAGAAAGAAAGAAAAAAAAAAAAATACTATTTGTCAGCTGATGGTGTGGCACGCGTTTTGTGCACGCAGTCAGCTGGTTACACGGCATTTCTGAGAATCGTTGGCCCACACTCACGTGACGGTAGATTGGCCAATGGCATTCCGGATAAGCTAGACAGACTAGTTTGACATCATGCCTAGATCAGAAAGTTGAAATGAAAGTTTACTGGGGATGCTGACGGAATAGGCCTATATCAGGTAGTAGAGCGAAATTCTTTTATATATAAATATATATTTTAAAAATAATGCCAGTTAAAAATTCGAAAAAAATCTCGGTTTTCTTTAGTTTCTGTTAGTTACGTATCTGTCGCCAAAGTTGCGACAGGATCTAAGTTATTCCTCGACGATCATCATTAACGAAAATTCTACGATACGTTTTGTGTACGCACGATCGAAACGAAAAGAATCTAAACACATACATGTATACACGTTTATGCGAGGATTTGCATGTGTTTTTTTTTTTATCATCAAACATCTCTAAACGTGGAACGTTTTTATCCTTTAAAAATGCAACACGACAGTTCACGCATCAGTAGCCCGAACAACAAAACAGTATGCTCAAACGTACGTGCCAGGTGAGATAATTTACCTGAGCAGACCTGGACATAATCCAGGTATGAAGTAACCTTGATTCGACATTATGGAGGCAGACTTAGGAAGGTCCACACCTGTACACACAAGGACACGACCGTCAGCTTTCTATTGCCTTCTTTTTTTTTCCTCCTCTTCTTATTTTTTTTTTAAATCGTGGAACGACAGACCTTCTAGGCATACGAACAAATCGCGAAAAGTATGCATTTAAAGTCGTACCGGATCGATAATTTTCGCATTAAATACGCGAACAGAGTGAATTTAGTGAATGAATGAATGTTGGCATTTAACACGACTTCCATTCAGAATGCGTTACAATAATTTCATTTTATTGGAATTAAGTTTAATTAATGACTTGGTTACGAAGAAAGTAATTAAGTGTTGCATAAAATTAGGCAATACGCCATCCTAAACATTAATTAATTAGGAAATTTAATAATAATAATATAAAAAAATCTTTAAATTTCCTCATTATTAAGTCTAAAGGTTTATTATTATTATTATTTATATAAAATTTTTTTCTGTTTTCCAGTAGCGTATAAATATATAAAAAAATATATTTAATAATTTTATAGCAGTCCTGTATCTCATTAATTGATATATTCTTCTTCTTTTTTATAATGCACCATAGATATGCACCCACAAAATTCCACTCTACCCTTATCTGTTTGATACACGATATTTTGTATTGAGTATCAGATAATTGGAATGTTCTGTCTGTGGAGACGTTACATTTGTTAGAGCACATGTTTTGCAATTCAACGACCCCTTCAAGATGTTCACGTTAGGTAGGAAACTATAACTATTTTGAATGTAAATAGAAAACTATTTTGATGTAAACATTCAATCAATGTTTGTTTTTTTTTTTTTAATTTGTTATTGTTTGATTCTATCTTTCTTTTTTTTGTTTTGTTTTTTTAATTTTCATTTTAATTATTTTTGTTTTCTCTCAATGTAGGCCATGTTGAAAATATTCAAATCGAAATTCTAGTAAAATTAGTTTTTGTCGTAAAACTTCGACAGGTTTGTTAACTCTTGTTTTTTTTTCCCCCCCCTCCATCTTCACGGATACAAATGCAGTTGTTTCCAGTTAAAATATATAAAAATTCGGTTTAAATTTTCTGTTTTTATCCAAAAAAATCGATGGAATTTTCGATTTTTTATGTGATTTTTTTTTTGTAATATATAGAAAAGACACAGTTGCTATCAAAACTTCCATTCGCGGACGATTGTTAAGGATGTATAAAATTCTAATTTTTCGGTTTCTTCTGCTTTTCTCTGTGCGTTATACACTTGCAAAGATTCTGATCTCACTGCATCTGTAAAAATACATTTTTTTTTTTTTTTTTAATAAAAATAACAACGTTTGTCTAACTCGATTAAGTTTCGAATCATCTCAGATGTCTGGTAACAATGTTAAGCGTTAGATTACGATCCGCGTTTTAAGACGGAATGTCATCAGTTGTTGCACATGTTGCATCAAAGTTGCTAACCCCCGACCCGCTGGTTCTCAGTTTCAAAAATAACAGGCAGAGCGGCCAGTTCAAGGTCGGTGGGAAAAGTTATAATTTGTTCTTCAAGTCGGCATTCTTTTGACTATGGCAATAATGTCTCTATTTGTTAGCTAACAATTGTCTAAACAGTTGGACTTCACAATGGGAGAGTCGGCCATGCGAAAATACACATACGTTAATTACCTCGGATAATTTGGTTTGCGCTCTAACTCTACATCATTTTTAGATTCCTTCTGGAATTACAGTTTTAAACCTTTACAAGCGTATATCGGGGATTTTGCTGCTAACTATATATATCTTTTTCGCTCGTTTATCACTTTTCTAGTCACTGAGAAAACATCGAGAATTTTCTCAGTTCAACTAGAAGAAAATTAAAAAAAAAAAAAAAAATCTAAGATTCCCACAGAATTTCAAAGTGAGCAGTTTTTGATTGATTTAAATATAAAAAAAAAAAGCTACTCCTGACTACAGAGTTGCATTTTGAGAAAGTTTATGATTGCATTCCCAAAATATTTGCAAGATTTTTCATTTAAATGGACTATGAGAACTTTCTTTCCTACTTTACGGTATACTATCAATGATGGACAGAGTGGGAATCACTATGCACATAGCATTACTATCAACGATGGCCAGAGTGGGAACCACTATGCACAAAGCATTACTATCAACGATGGCCAGAGAGGTACATCAGTGGCAGATTGGCCAGAGTGTCAACTTGCCGGATGGCAAATGACACTCCTGTGGGCCCCTGAAGAAGTGGGCCCTCTTAAAAATTCTTGAAAAAATTAAATGGCAGCCTTATAGTTGTAGGTGGACCTCCCGGCAACCAATATTTTTATATCCAGTCTGCGTGAATGAATCTGGAGATTTCCTTTTAATCTCTCCCAAAATAAAATTCTGGATGCACCCTTGCATATAAAACATCACTAAATATCTAAAAAAAAATCACTAAATATCTACATAAATGAAATCTTTGCAAACTCCAACCGAACTTTACAGTGAATTTTTTTCTTTAAAGACATTAAAGCATTTTTTTAATGAGGAATTTATTAATCTCGAATGAACTCTCTACATTCTCTGTGCTTGTCAATGGTTTCAATCCTTAAATTTTTATGTTTACTATAAACAAATCGTGAAGCAAGACATAATATTGAAATTTTTAAAAAATAAAACAAAAATAAACAATCTTGACGTAATTCCTTCGATACGTCAATCTATCTGTTTACAGTTAGTGTAAATGTTCCCAGATGAACTTCGATAAAAATTATTCTACATTAATGCAAGCAATAGGTACTTCTGGCATAAGTATTCTTGCGGGGATTACATCGATCTAAAAAAAAACAGCATTTTCACGCTAATGAATTATAGAAGAAAAAAAAAATAAGTTAACTTTTGTAAAAAGTGCGTGAAATTACTAATTTTCCTCAATTTACTAGAAGAATAATGGAACGTGAGGTGTATAAGAGGAGTAAATGCGCGAAAGGGTCTGTCGCCCCCGGCACATCAAGGCAGTCACATATAAAAGTTGTGGTGTAAATGCTGCTAGAAAGTAGCTGCTGGCTCGTTTTACAAGAAGGTGTTTGTTTACGTTTGCAGACCAGGACTTTGACTGTAGTTCGGAAGACAAAGGTACTTAAAGGGATCGTCAGAGAGAGAGAGAGAGCAGACCGATTATG
The DNA here is from genome assembly GCA_011317285.2 of Androctonus mauritanicus. Classification (NCBI taxonomy): domain Eukaryota; kingdom Metazoa; phylum Arthropoda; class Arachnida; order Scorpiones; family Buthidae; genus Androctonus; species Androctonus mauritanicus. The sequence goes on along the minus strand of WUQG02427557.1, from coordinate 24,958 downwards.
TCAACAACAGGTAAAAAACACCTTTTTCACTTCGAGTTACCTATCGAAAACAATACAGCAATCATTTTTCCCAGTATTAAAAAAAATAATAATAACAGAAAGAATTTATTACCAAAGTGTACTTTCTTTCAATACAATATGGTAAATAGTAAAGTTTAGACTTTCAACATCCGACTTTTACAATATTTATATTTAAATAATAACTTGCTAAACTGGAAAAAAATTCTCTTTTGTTAAAATATTAATTTTAAAAAAAGAGAGAGAGAGAGAGAGAGGAAAATATTATTATATTTTTCATTTTAAATAAAGATTTTCCTGGTATAAAAAGTATATAGGCCTATATAGTATATATACTGTATATATATATAAATAGGGAAGGTAGTCTAATTTATAGCATGGGTAAAATCAATGTACTGTGAAATATAGGTTAATACTTCAAGTATTTCTTGACGGATTATTTAAGTTATTTTGTACTAAAAAAAAAAAAAAATAATAATAAAAGTTGAACTTATTTTCTATGAAATAGAATTAAATTATTTTCAAACGCAATTATTGAAATAATTCTATTTCTCTTTTATCTGCTGTATGAGTTTAAAGTTTCACGTGATGTAGCGCGTACAGGAAACTTTGCTATGTGACAGTTTATGTTATCGCTCTTTACTGTTGTTGTTGTGGTGGTGGTTGTCGTTAAGTGATTAGATTTATAAAACTCTAACCTAATATTGTTCAGAAATGAGGACAGATACGCTTTTGACAGACTTCCTATTCAAATTGCATCATTGTAAGCAATAAATATATATTATCTAAATAAATCTGAATGCTTGTTTGTTGTTACGTTTATCGTGGTATCTGAGTAAAAAAAAAAAAAAAAACTTATCGAAAGATTTTGTTTTTCCTCTATTGGATTATAGTCGCTTCGTTTGTCAGATATAAGAGAAAAATAATTAAAAGAAGATAACAGTTCATAATTTTTGAAATTGTTTTTAATGTTATTTGATAAATTTTAAATATACGGTCATCCCAAAAGTAATGCCCTTTTTTTAGCATTAAGTTTCAAAACTGTATAAAAGATAAATCACTGGCTAGTTTAATCAGTTACATTTGAATCAATAAGACTGAAAGCTTTAAAAAGTCACGTTTCGACAAGATCAGACGTGTTTGAACAAGTACTGTATAAAAAAAAGACATTGAATGATTGTAGGATTGTAGGAAAGGATAGCTTTTACACAGTCCTAGCAGCAGTAGGCTACTGTGCATCCCCTGAAGTCCGTTTTAATCGCGAAAGACAGTATCTTCTTCAATGGGACTGTAAAAAGATCTGATGCAGGAAAATGCAACCCAAGAATATCATTCCTTAGCCCTGAAAGGGCCACACATTCACACAAATTATGAAGAGGAGTTTCATCTCCATCTTGGCATCATCTACAATAGGGACTACCAACAATCCCATTTAAGTGAAGATGCTTTCTAAGATGACAGTATCCTGTAAGGAGCCGTTGATAATCCTAGTTTCATTTTTTATGCACTGCAAGCAACTCTACAGAAAAGGTATTACTTCTGGCACGATCAGATATTTTTTGAATAAGCAGTTCCTTATTTTTCACTTTCAAAATTTCTGCCGATTATCAATCTTTAACTTTGTCGCTTTGCAACTTTTTCCTTTCCTAAAACCTCCAAAAAAAAATCCATTAACGATTATTCCATACCGAAATCACGTTTATATCGAGAGAAATAAATGCGAAAACGCGAGTTAAATCGCTTCATCGCATCTTTCAAACATATCCCACCCACATTCATTTTCGACATTATTCTGGCACGCTCTGATAATAAAAAATCTATTTTTAGTCGATATGAGTAAACAGATATACCCATATCACGTTATTTTATTAGATTTGAGCTAAATGCCTTCTATTGTAACAGACTATTTTTAATGGATCTTATTACTATAAATGAAGTAAGATGATACCATTAAATTTACTTCGCTTAAAGGATGGATTTTTGCTAAATTAGGATTTAAATAATCTTAATAATTCTTTCAAAATTTTAATAATTTAAAGTGTGGTTTACTTATAAGACATTATTCCATATATTTGATTCGGAGTTATGCGAAAATTTAGTTCGAATTTATCCATAAAATACACATAATTATGTCTACAGTTAAAGGAGGTGTGTGTGTGTGCATGCTGAATTGTAACTGTTTTAACGCCAGCTAATATGGCGTGCGAGAAATCACGAATAGCGATTTGTCGCGCGCGATTGCATTATTATTATTATTGCGTTATCCGAATAGAGAGCATCGATAATTTTAAATATGTCGCCGGCGGATTTTTGCATTGAAAGCATGAATTGTTTCGGAACAAGGACGACCGTATACGTTCCATTAAATGAAATGATTGTCAAATCACAAGGAAAAGTTTATGGGTCATCGTTTTATGTTTATATTTCGTTGAACTTGCGATTCGATGTAGGTCAAGGGAAGAAGATAAGGAAGCTTATCGTCTCCTTCTCTTTCACTGACCGAATAAATGGCAATTGTTAGCCACAATAGTTAATTTCGTCCAATTAAATAGAAGTTAAAAGAGTAAATTTGCGTTTAGGTTAACAATTGAATATTAAAGTCCACATATGTGCATTGTTTAGAAATAATTTTCCATATTTTTTCGACTCGGCCAGTTAGAAATCGCGTTAAATAAATCGTTTATTTAAAATCGTTTCAAGCCTGTAAAATCCATCCTGCTTATAAAATTTTACTACGTGATTATATACTGTATAATACAGTTACTGAACGTAACAGTTGCCCATAACTTCAGGAGGTTAAATAACATGGAAAAGCTCCAATGAACATGGGTCCGGAAATGGGCGAGTAACTCGCTGGAGCGATGCGAAAATTAAATTCAAGACCATTGGAATTACAGAAAGGTCGATTCTTATCAGGTCTACGGTTATATAAAGACACGAAACGACAATTGGCATCACAGAAACATCGATATATGGAAGCACGATTTGACATTAAACACGCCATGGTGAAGTCATCACGATAAAGCCTGAACAATAACTGAAATCCACATTAAGTAAAGCATAGATAATTTCATGATGAAAATGCTAAAGATTCGTGTAGTGAGATTGAGAACAGATAGCTTTACGCTAACAATAATAACTAAAGCAACTTCTAAACCCACAGTGGCCAAATTGCGGCTCTTTGGTACCTTCGATATGTCTCCATACAGTGAAAGTCAATAGTTAATACGGAGCAAATGCCTAGTTAATTTAAAAAATAATGTATTTTTAATATTTCAAACTGCTTATTATCGTCAAAATGATCACTGAAAGAAAGATTCTGGAAAGCAATTTCATAAAAATAAAAAAAACTTTTTAACAGAAAAACTTTAGAACGTTTCGGTCAAACCAGTGACCATCTTCAGCTACTATACGTTTAGAATATTCTTTATACGTTTGTACCTCCGTATTCTGTATATTAGCTGAAGATGGTCGCTAGTTTGACCGAAACGTTCTAAAGTTTTTCGATTAAAGTTTTTATTTTTATTTTTATGAAACTGCTTTCGAATGTTTTTCTTTCAGTAATTGTCAGGAATACTCGAAAAAACTGTTGCCAACTGTTGTCTCAATTATTTGAGATTCTCCTAAGTTGCTCGTAGTGACATGGAGTTTGGCCATCCCTATTCTAAGCATTCATAAACTAGAAACCATGGATGGCGTGAACTGAAATTTATCACAATGGTCTGTGCTGGCTGCATTTTCACTCTACTGTCACGAAATTTTTTTTTTGCACGTTTTGATTATGCTGTTTTTTTATCTTTTAATTCATTAAGTTAATTAAACACGAATCGATTATTAGGTATTTTAACGGTAAATATTCTATATTTTTCTCTTTTGGTACAGGTATCACGGATAGCTTACCATTGATATCGGCTTATAATATCAGGCCATCCCGAAAATAATATCCTTTTTTAGCATTAGGTTTGAATCGATAGCACTCTTCCAACGTTGCGAGAGTTTAGTTGTATTTATAAAGCTTTCAAAATTCGTGTTTAGACAGGCTGAGACACGTTTGAACAAGTACAATATAGAAAACGACATTACTTCTGGGATGATCTGATAAATAGGAAAGTACAAAAAACAGTTTCCGTAGTCTGTAGAGTGAAAAATTAGAATTGTATTTGCATAATTATTCAACATAGATCTGAATTCAAATAGATGGCATAAAAATATTTCCTGAAATCAACTTCAAACGAGCAAAAAAAATAAAAAAAAAAAATGGTCTGAAAAGTGTTGAAATCACTTTACAACTTATGTAACTTCTCAATAGATACTTGTAAAAATGAAATAAAATTTATTGTATGTAAAAGTAGGTATGAATAAATATGAAATTAATAAATCAGAGAGAAAATAACGATCATAACTTATTAGATTTAGGCAAAATTCAAGGTGAAGGTCTCGAAGATATTTGTATTCAAAGTGGTTTTGTGACGTATTTGCTAAAGAAAAAAAAACTGCAAGAATTGATAACAAAACAGCGCGCAGGTCGGTCTGACATCAGAATGTCTCTATGAATATAGATTAGAAATTCAATCATAACGTACATGAACAGAATCAACTTCATAAAGCGCATTTCACGAGTTCTATCAGAATCGATGATGAAAGTTCGATCAGTTGTAACCAATTATTAATTAGTTAACTAACAATTAACTCATTAATATTACTTATACGGTTACTTAAAGTGTAGAGAGAGAGAGAAACAAAACAATTATCTACTCAAATCATTATTAACTGCTGACCATAAAAGTTCTTCCAGTACAAACGATACAAATTTTGATCCAACAGATTTCTTATCTGATTCCTTTTACTATAAACATTACTAATTCTCTAATTTTTTAAATAACAAAATTTTTAATTGTACCGTTTATAATTTTTATATAAAAATAACTCGGGGGAAGATGGCACATTTAACAATAACTTTATCTATTATGAACATGTGGAGTGGAAAAAAATATGTAAATTATATCAATATATATCTCTTGTTTATTTAGTTATTAACTGGGAAAATATAAAATGATTTTTTTGAACGTGTAAAGGTAAAAAGTGCAATTAAATTAAATGAAATCAAACTGACATCTTTCCCTACCATTTGGGGGAAGAAGGCACAACACGTGAGGTATACAAGAGCAGAGAAGAACATTTAAAAGAACATTTCATATGTACATGATACTTACAGAATGTGATTTTGCAATGCAAAAGAAAAAAGAATTCAAGAAAACACACTATTCCCTAGCATTTTTTGCAAGTAGAATTGTCTTTGCTACAAATTTCATGCAGCCATTTCTTGCATTTAATGCATTCGATCCAATCGCATTTTGGTCCCTTCTTTTCATAATAATACCCCTTATTCTCAACACAAAAATCCTGATATTCAACATCATCACCATCACTACTGCCTACCACAATATCCTTAATTGAAGAGGATGATGACGAACTCGATTTTCTTTTTCTAAAAACTCAATCTTCCCCCGATCACAAAACTTTCATCTTCCCTCCACTCTTCTCTTCCCCCGAGTTACCTTAATCTCAACATCAACGAATTATTTTTATACTGAATAATTAATTTCATCTAAACTATTTACTGTACGATTACTTAAGTTTAGACGAAACTGTAGGACTGTATATTATCTTATATATTATGAAATTTAAGATATCTGAACTGTTATATATATTATAAAATAACTGAAAAATTAATTCCGATATGGTTAATTCGAGGGGACATATAAATAATAAGAAGTAGTGGCTATAAACAGAGATCAGTAATATGGATTCGATCATATAAAGAATATCGCATTTCTGTTCGCTTAAAGACCTTTGAATCAATGGTTTCTGCTTCTTTTGACCATTTAATATTATTAAATGCATAAAATATCTGTTCTTCTGTTTGAACATCTCAAAGTAACTCACGAAACGTCCTCGATAAATTTAAACTTTTCTTGTTCTTTACCGATCGATTCTGATGTTCTTATGATAGCACGATACGCGAACACGTTGAACTTTCTAGTTTATCGACCGATAAAAAAAAAAAAAACATAACAATCGCTCCAAAATTTAATATTACGATGATCTTTTATGTTTTCAAAAGTGTTAAAAATTAAAATAAATAACTGATAGTCCGTTGATAATTTTATGCTTGTTTGCAACTGAAACAAAACAAATGCTGTGCTTAATGTTAATAAAATTGTAAGCGTGAATGTAAAAATCGCTATATTATTATAAAAACAGTCGTGTATAAAAAGTCGATAAGCACTTATTTTATTAAAATAATAATATTATACTGTTATTAATTCACTGACTATCAAAATAGCATAGTACGAACTGATAATGCTGTATCACACGACGTTTATCGCATGGTGGAAATCAGCCAAGAATCAGGGGAAAAAAAAGGATTCAGATAAATTTTGATCATATCGAACCGATCAATTCACTAAGACGAATAATAATCAAAATAGCGACAGAATGTTCTACTTCTATGCTGAAAAATACGTATTGCATTTTGGCTTTTCGAGAGCAAAACTTGTGAGAATCTAGAATAAATAGTAATTTTAGAAAGATATAATAATGTATACTCTAAAAACTAGCACAAGACTGCAGAAATTATTTTATTTGACAAACGTTTTCAACCCTCCTTTAGGTCATTATCAAGTCTAATACAGGAGGGTTGAAAACGTTTGCTAAATAAATTTCTGCAGTCTAGAATATTCAGTGTATCTTCGCAACTTTATGCATTATGTTAGCACTATGTTAGCAAACGTTTTCAATCCTCCTTCGGGGTCATTATCAGATCTAATACAGGAGGGTTGAAAACGTTTGTTAATAAAGTAATTTCTGCAATCTAGCATATACAGTGTATCTTTACAACTTTTTGCACTACTTAAAACTGTATATTCTAAAAACTAGCATAAGACTGCAGAAATGACTTTATTTGACAAACGTCTTCAACCCTCCTTCGGTTCATTATCAGATTCATTTAACGTTTGCTAAATAAAGTAATTTCTGCAGTCTTGTGCTTGTTTTTGGATTTACAGTTTTACAGTAGTGCAGAAAATTGCAAAGATACACTGTATATTCTAATTCGTAATGCACACTTTAAGCAATAATTTCTCTCTCTCTCTCTCTCTCTCTTTGAAGCTCTCTTCTCCCTCCTAAGATGTTATATGTTATAGCAGTAAGATCCCCAAATTTTTATCAATAGTTCAGAGACTTTTCAGGATTAAGTTATATATGAAGATAAGATCGAAATTGTGTTCTATGTTAATCGTTATTGTTTATCCTATTTAAGACAAAATTCAACTTTAATTCAAAAAAAGAGGAATTGACATTAATCAAAAGGAAGTGGAGTTTTGTATCAAAGTCAGCAAGTTTAGATAATCGCAAACTGGAGAAATTATGTAGAAAAATATTAATATTTTTCTACATAATTTCTAAAGGTATATATCTGGTAGAAAAATATTAATATTTTTCTACCAGATATATACTTTTTTTCTTACCTGCAGACTGCATTCTTATCTGTATCTCGATATGAATTCATAACAGGTCTTTATTAATACTTGCCGATGTTATAAACGAAAATACAGTTGGACTGTACAATTAAGTCTATAAAAGAGAACCGACTGACAGTTTTAAATATTAAAATGCAGTATTTTTAAATATATAATTCATTTAGATATTCAATAAATTGTTTCTGATCACCTGAAAAGTACCGTTTAATTTTTATTCCTATTTAAAGATTTTAACTTGTGGAAATACAAATTCATACCTGAAAATATTGCATATTTAGTAGTGGCTTGGTTAACTTATGCATAATTTCATTTAATTTTTATGCATAAACGTAGAAAAATATTAATATTTTTCTACGTTACAACAGTTTGTTTCTTATTATTGATTTACTGTTGAACTCCTTGTAAGTAACAAAATGGTAATTCTAAATATTTTATATAGTATGACAATTTCTTGCTGGATTTTTAAACAGGAGCTTTTCATATCGAAAAACTGTTGAACTTTTGACCTTTCGAAAGTTCAACAATTTTTTTTTTTTATCTAAATGTATTATATATAGAACGTGTCTTCTTTAGTCTAATTACTAGATAATCCAAATTATTCATTGGATTTTGTTACACACTCCTACATAGAAAGTGTGCAAGAAATAATTATTTTATTTTTAGAAAAAGTTCCGAAAGATAGCCATTTCTCGTGGAAAACAGAAATTTATATTTCTTCCCGAGTATTCGCGTAGAATATAAGAAAAAAAACCAAAGTAGTAGTTCCAAGTTACAAGTTAGTTTAAATCTTCCAAGAAATGAAGTAATTACAGTTTGTTTCTTATTATTGTTTACTGTTCAACTCCTTGTAAGTAACAAACTAACTGGTAATTCTAAATATTCTACATGGTATGACAATTTCTTGCTCGATTTTTAAACAAAAATTCTTCATAACGAAAAAAAAACCTATTCTGATATTCCACTGAAATGCTACACGAGTTAGATATGTAGTCAAAAACACTTTTCGAAACTGGGGGAAAAAAATAAATAAAAAATAAAAAAATTATAACTAGAATTCCAACACTACACAATTTTCAGAATTTAGGAAGTGTAGTGTGTAAAATTATGCGTAAGTTAACCAAGCCACTACTAAATATGCAATATTTTCGTATGAATTTGTATTTCCACAAGTTGAAATTTTTCAATAGGAATAAAAAATCAAACAGAACTTTCCAGGTGATCCATAAACAATTTCTTGAATATTTAACTGAATTATTTATATTTAAAAATACTGAATTTTAATATTTAAAACCGTCGATCGGTTCTCTTTTATAGACTTACTTGTACAGTCCAACTATATTTTCGTTTATAGCATCTGCAAGTATTTATCAATTTATATCGAGATACAGATAAGAATGCAATCTGCTGATAAGAAAAAAGGTATATATATATATCTAGTTATGGATATTTTTCTTCTTTTTAAACTTGAAACCACAAAGCATCTCTTGAATTTTTATATTTATACCGAAGATAATCTGTTTTAATTTGTGTTAAATCACTAAGATTCGAAAGCTCTCTCTGAATGAACAATAAATCTTTAGTTTTTTAAAAAAAATGCCAGTATATTTTTGAAAAATTTCCAAAAAAAAAAAACAAAACAATTACTGTATGTTTTTGTGGATAAACATGATTCGAAAACTATATAAAAGTCGAACGATTGATCTAATGTCGGGTCTAAGCGAATGCGAAATAACTATTTAGTAGATCCTTAAGATTTGTTAACTATTTTTAGTTTAATTAAGGCCTGTCTAAACTCTAAATATAGTAGGTCTACTCTAGAATATTCGCTATGATTCAGCTGCCAGTCACCCCCATTCGCTGATCCTATACTCCTCTGAATGGGGGATAACTGCTCCAGACTCCGCCTCCATCATCTCGAAAATTCACTCTGACGATTAGTTGATTAACTAGATGTTATAAACAATAAATTTTAAGTAATTTACTTCTTTTTTTTAGTTTTATGAGAGTAGTATTGCTGCGTGCATCATTACAACACGCACGCAGCAATATTTTCTTTCCCACTAAATTATTCATGCATTTACATCATACGCATAACGGAAATATTTATTGCAACAACATATGCAATTTTACCTATCGTACAACACTAAATATTACATTTTTTAAATGTAATGATTATTTTTAAAGAATTTTTCATATACCTGCACTTAATTGCCCAAACTCCACACCCTGTTAAGGCCGTGCCCTTCCAAGTTAGCTTAAATCTGTAGTAGATCCTCAAACTTAAGACATTTTTACTGAAAACTTTTTAAATGTTATGTACTTATTTATATAAAACTGTTGTGTATACTGTATTATTTAATATTTTAATTTTTTTTTTCAAATGTACCAAATAATTGCATAGTAATATCTCTGATCTATATTTAGAACAAATAATAGCATAGGAATATCTCATATTTAGAACAATTAACAGCATAGGAATATCTCATATTTAGAACAATTAACAGCATAGGAAGATCTCATATTTAGAACAAATAACAGAATAGGAATATCTCATATTTAGAATAACTAACAGCTTAGGAATATCTTATATTTAGAACAATTAACAGCATAGGAATATCTCATACTTAAAACAAATAACAGCATAGGAATATCTCATACTTAGAACAAATAACAGCATAGGAATATCTCATATTTAAAACAAATAACAGCATAGGAATATCTCATACTTAGAACAAATAACAGCATAGGAATATCTTATATTTAGAAGAGTTAACAGCTTAGGAATATCTCATACTTAGAACAAATAACAGCTTAGGAATATCTCATACTTAGAACAAATAACAGCATAGGAATATCTTATATTTAGAACAGTTAACAGCTTAAGAATATCTCATACTTAGAACAAATAACAGCATAGGAATATCTTATATTTAGAACAGTTAACAGCTTAGGAATATCTCATATTTAGAAGAGTTAACAGCTTAGGAATATTTCATATTTAGAACAAATAACAGCATAGGAATATCTCATATTTAGAATAGTTAACAGCATAGGAATATCTCATATGTAGAACAGTTAACAGCTTAGGAATATCTCATATTTAGAACAACTAACAGCATAGGAATATCTCATATTTAGAACAAATAACAGCATAGGAATATTTCTAATCTATATTTAGAACATCTATATGAGAAGTATCATAATTTCATTTGATGACAACAATATAGACATTGTTTATTTCCACTTAATATATTAAAAACTGTTTTACTCTCTAAATAAATAAAATTCATTCTTATGAAAAAAATATTGATGCTTTTCAGAATATTCTTTTAGAAAGCTTTCATTTTTTATTGATTTTTAAATTTTATGAATGAGAGAGATGGTGTATTTACTTCCACCAGTTGTAAACAATGTTAGGAATAACAGTAAGATGGAAGAAGATCTTTTTAACTAAACTCATGTTGAAACAGATATATGGAAACATATTTTTAATAATTTAATTAATTAAATGAATAGAAAGATAGCGTAGTATATTAATTATTATTTGTGATCTAAAGCAGCTATTTAACAGGCTAATATATGGTAAACTACCATTATTCATGAGTTTATTCAATAAGGAGAAAGTGTTATACGACTGTAGAAAGAAACAAAAGGACAAAGTAGAACACAAACCATTAATAACAGCCGTTAAATGTAAAATAGAACAATATTTTTTAAGAAACGAGTTATAATAAGCAAAGTTAATTGTACAGTCTAACAACACGCTTTTGCAATTAGTCTGGCGAATAAAATTCTTTTCTGATGTTTTTATCCTTCTATATATATATATATATTTTTTTTCCGTTTTTCTTCCCCAAGGGTCGACATTCTAATATGCAAAAATGGGTATTATATATCCTTCGGGCCATACAGAAATATCGCTGATTAAACAGTAAAATTAGTTGGAATTTTATAACAGACTGCATAACTTAAACATATTTTCTCTGAGACGTTTAGAGAAGATACGACAATTCTAAAGAATGATCTGCTGTTGTACAGTGCAAACGTTATCTTGGCTCGAGAGATGGAAAATAAATTTAAAAAAAATTATTTGTTAAAAATATATATAAAGTTTTTAATTTGGTCTCAGAATATAAAGAAAACTACTGTACTTCCATATTAAATATGGCGGAAAATAATCGTTTTTGAGTCAGGAAAAACTGATTGGAAGTATTCATAACGTGTTAATAGGCAAGCAAAAATTCTATATTTATAGAAAATAATAATAATAATAATAATAATTGGGGAAATATTGACGTAAATCGATATAAAAAAAATTTCGATTCATCTAATTATTAATCGAATATTACTCGATTATATTTACTATAACACTTTTGAAAATTAATTTATAGACTTTTTTTTTTTTTATCAATTTTCTTATCGCAATCGTTCTAAAAGTAGCGTGAAAACGGACGTAACTTAATCATTACTGCAAAATTAAGTTTTTTTCTAGAAAATAAACATAACTCACAATAAATTAAAGTTTTATACAAGAATTTACAGATAAATCAAGAATAATTCGGGGATACGATAAAGCTGACAACAACAGAAGGAAACCAGATAACACTTTTTCAGAACGTCACTTTTCTTTGTTTCGAAGGTATTTTCCATATTGTAAAACGGTAGTTTTCGAACTGAGAAACTAGAAACGCAAAAATATAGTTAGTAACTTATATACAGAATAAAAATGGTGACTCAACCGAAATTATTTAAAAAAAAAAAAAAAAAAAGAGATATTTCGGAGTGCGAATTAAGCGTCGAGAGAAAACAATGAGTCAGTCAAGGAAACAATTTTATTGTCACTTTTGTCGCGCAACAAATGCGACAATTTATAGGGGCCACACACACTATTCTGGGACACTGGGTTCACTCGTGCATTAGATTACATGACACAATAACAATTCCCATTTTGTTCGTTTAGAAATTATTTTCCGATAAACTGATGTTTGTAATATTAAAAAATAATAATAATCTTTAATAATTTTGTTAGTTTATAAATCGCGATAAATGGTAGCAAATCTTATAATAACCACTTTTATCTTATCAACCTACACGAAAAAAAAAAAAAAAAAAACTGAAATATATAATAATTTATTTTTAAACATCCTGTTATATCAAGGAAATCCGTGCAGCGATGACTTCATCGAACATGGACGAAGTAAGTTGGCTAAATGCGAGTTCTCGCTTTACGCTTACTACCGATGCGTGTGTTTTTTTTTTCGAAATTAATAATTTTATTGCTTAAAAACACGAGTTGGAAAGTTACTTAACGTCATCCCCTCTTGGTAATCCACTCCCCCCTCTGCAGAAAAGTGAACTAAACGAGCCTGCATTACATGACGAATGCCAAGCTTTGGGCAAAGCAGCGTATGCTGCTATCGTGGCTTACGCGATCGCCAGTTTACCTTGAGGGGCGTAGCCATAATAGATCTGGTTGCTAATAAACACTTCACGCATCCATGATTAATATATGCTTACCTATTTCGTCACCGTGTCCCATTGAATATAACGTGTGTAACAAATCTGGAGATATAATCGCAGGAATGCCGATCAATCCCATTTTTCTGCTTATCTAATCACATGACTAGAATAAATTTGTAATCTTAGCTAAACGTACTTTATATAAAATTTATTATTATTATTATTATTATTACTAGTAACGTAAATATAAATAATAAACAGATAAAATTTATTTTTATAAATATCGGAATAAATTTTTGACGTGTTTCAATATATAGCGCCATCTCTGGATAAAATTAACAATTCACTACAATATTCATTTTAATAACGTTTAATTATTCACGCCCTTAATGTAATTTGCAAATATAAAAAAAAAATAATAATAATGTAGAAAATTTATTCTCTAAATTTTATACTTTACATAGTGTTGCTGCTGTTGTTGTTGTCATAACTCGTTTAAAGTGTGAAGGATAAATGAAAGTTGGTGGAAAGAGGTCAAGACTTCCTTCCTTCGCCTACCTATTAATTTATCATCATAATTTCTAAAGTTATGTATGAAATTATACACTTTTATTTTCAAAAATAGGAATGATATATTTCTCGAAAATTTGGCATTAAAAAAAAAAATTTTTTTTTATTACGAAACCGTTAATTTCGGTAATTTACAGAAAACGGATTTTTTTTTTTTTTTTTAAATCTGGCAGATTAATCGAGACGGAATATTCTCAAAACATATAAATATATTTTTATAGCTAAAAATATGTGATATATTTTACACACTTCAGACTAAATTTTCGGTAATTTTGATTCACATTTCTCGAATTAAAAAAAAAAAAAAGAAGCAAGACGTCGCTACTGTTACCGAGTAAAAATTCGAAATTAACTTTTAAAATCGTAGGCTAAATAGCAATTTAGCCTACGATTTTAAAAGTTAATTTTAGTTTAATGTATGACGTAATTTAGTTTTAAAATATTATTAAAAAATAGCAGAGACTACTTTTTAAATAATATTTTATTCATAATTAACAATAATTTTCAACTTGAGGATTGTGAATGAGCACTGATGGAAACCATTTTACTTGTCTCCATCGATAGTTGGCTAGATGAATTCTAGTATATTTTATTCATTATTTTGTATAGATAATCATAAATATAATTTATTTCCTCATCTAAAATATGAAAAAAAGTATTGAAAATAAGTATAGTCATTTAAACAGCAGTGTTACATAAAATGTATTACCACCTGATTACCACATAACACGTTGGCTTTCAATATTTATTATTTTGTTGTTATTACGTTAGATAATGAAAATATGGTAGTTGTCACTGTAAAAATAAACATTTGATCAGTGTAACATAGTTTTTCCTTGAATATACTTGTTCATCGAATAATATTTGGTGTCTTATCTGCTTAGAAATGACTCCGTGCGTGATATACTTTCACCATTTTGTTACACCAACCTTTACGTTCGAATGACAATTTCGACATATGCTAAAACATAAATAACAAAACAGAATCGTGTTTTGTTTTGTTTTACACCAGTTAAACTTATTTTGAACACGAAAAAAGTACATTATTTTTGTACAGAAGACTTTTTTTTAAGCGCTCGCCGATGATATTCGAAAGCATTTTTCATCACTAATTAGATCTAGACGAGGTAGAAGGGAATCAGGTGGGGTTATTGTTTGGGGCCAGGCCCAAAATCCTCTCTATCTTACTTTCCTATCCTTTCGCGATAGAAGTCAGCCCGTTGCCCTTGGGCCCGAACTGACTTTCGACGCCCTAAACTAGATACCTTATTGGCTTTTAACTGCCCCAAAGTGCGATCGAGTTACTAATATCGATAATATTTTTACGCGTTGGAGATATTTTATATAATATAAAGCAATGTAACAGAGATCCGATGACATAAATAGGATATAGGTTAAGTAGAGGATCAAACTTTTTTTTTTTTTGCTATCAAACCGTAAAAATTGTCTTTGCAAACTGTTTTATGTCTTCGATAAGATATTATATATTATATTAACGCGTTTATTTACTAAAATTTCCATTCTGTTCTCTGCTGTAACCTAATTTTCCGATCAACTTTCGATAGTGATAACCTTGAGGCCGGAATACATTAAAATTCAAACTAACTCGCTGGAGTTTTTATTTTAGGAAGTAAAAGAGACAAGTTCGCGCCCACAAATAGCAAATACATAATTTTCATACTAAGTTTTGACAGGTGCAATGTGAGAGTGTGACCAAAATGATAATCGCCGCTGTTGTGACGTTACGAAGAGAGACAGGAACATATTACGTATCTCTTGTTTGTTGATCTATCTACTGTACGCTGTTGTCACTGGTTTTATTTTTAAGATTTATTACGGGGTTTAAAAAATAAATAAATAAATAAATAAATGATGAGCCATTACATAATCATTGCAAACAGTAGAACCGAAAACCGCATAAAATACGAAATTTAAATTATAGGAAAATCAAGAGGAAGCAACATTACTATGTTGTGCATATCCCTTCTACGTTGTAAGAGTGCGAGGATGTTAATTTGACGTCATATTCGACACGTGACTAAATATATGAGAAATCTTAAACATTCAAAGGAAACCAAGGTCATATCCGGCTGATTACGTGTATCTGTTCGCGTTTTATGAAGCTGATATTTTTCTAATTGAGTTTGATGACTTCAATAAGTCGTTATTGAGTGTTAAACGGGGTTATCCAAATAATTGCATAATTTTCTTGAACAGTAGCGAAATTTTTGTAAATTTCGATCGTTCCAGTTAAAGCTAACCGACTATTATCATTGGTGTCCATTAACTGTCCGCAGGTTCAAAGTGGAAATTTTAAACTAATTAACCTGTTTAAAAAGCATAAATATCTTGAAAACTGTTGGGAAACTTAAAAGAGATTGTTTACCGAGATAGAGTTTCCGGTTCGGTACGCTAATACGTGTTATTGAAGTTTCGGCAAAAAGGATCAATGCTATCTACCGAATCCACTTTTCCAAAAATATGTTTTCTGACCCATCCCAGCACTCAGAAACACGTGTACATTGAAAGGCAACTTAAAATTGAATTTTAATTACAGATTTAACAATATCTTTAATGGGTCTGTGGCAGATCCGTTAACTGCTTTTACACGGCTGCATAGCGATCATATTTAACGAGATAACATCTAGACAACATCCTGTTCAAAGCAATGGCCTGTCAACACCGACAAGAAGGCTTTCATTCTGAAATAAAAAATAAAAACTGGGCTATTCACTCGTTTATTAAAATATCATAACGCGGTCTTAACATGACAAGATACTGAAACATTTCCGGTATTCTTAATGCGCGTGTAAAGTAACCCACCCACGTGTCAACTGTTTGTGTCACGGTTCGTATGCCTAAAGGCATACTCTACCTCCCCAACAGTCAATCAATCTATTAAGAAGTAGAGGAATGTGGGGAACAGGTACCATCCATCCATTATGGTTACAAGTAAACATTGAACAATCTCACAGAATTGAAACTCCCACGTTATCTGCTTTAAAGTAACTGTTCAGCTTCTCTCTTTTCTTCTCCATTTTTTTTTTTTTTAATTTATTTTAATATGGGGGGAAAAACATATTAACTACTTCAAAAACTCCATCTTTCGAATAAACACTGACGATAAAGACATCAAGTTGTTTGATCAAATGCAATTTATTATTGGCCTCTGGTTATATTCTGATGCACCCTCCTATAAACTACGATAAACAAGTCGAATATTTACTAATTTAATAATTTAATTTGGCTTTAAGTTCGACAGAAATTTTACAGGAAACAATATCCGCTTATGATAAACTCTCGTTGCTAAAATTACAGTTATTTAAAGGAGAATATGCATATTTAAAAATAGTGTTTATCGCCTGTATGCCCGAATATGGTTTTATGGAAATCCATATTATCTAAACGGACCAAATTCGATAAAAAATCGACCACAAACGTAGGCAGTATTTGTGACTTCATCAATAGTCATTTAAAAAAAAAAATGATCTAAGTATAAAAACAGCAATTAAATTTATTTGAAGAAAAAAAATATATTAGAAATTAAAAAAATAATAATAATAAAAGATAGTAACAGAAGCAATGCCAATCATCCAGATGATGGGCATTATAGGGATGGCAATTTATGAAAAGAAAAAAAAGGAGAGCAGAACGGAGTCTTCAAAACTTTTTAATCATTATGATACAATCAAATAAACTCCATTAATTTCCCTATAAAGCGGTAGTTCCACTTTATAATGTGTATAAGGAAGCAGAGGCACACCTGCAAACTAGTCATCCTTTTCGGAAGAATGCTACACAGGTATTAATGATCAGTCAAATCTTTCCAAGGACGATGTCGACACGACGTGAATTTTCGTGTGTGGTTTTGTCAAATAAACTCGACTACGAACTCATAATTATCTAAGAAAATCGAGAATACTTGTAATGCAGACAGGTTGGACAGCAAAAGCGACGTCCATGCCTATCGTATCTTAAGGAATTGTGAATGGGAAATCTTGTACGTCTTCGGATTCTTTTGACGTCATACTTCGTCATTTTCCTGTTAGCCAATCCACGCTCTCAGACCAGGCTGATACCATAGCTGTACCATTCATTGAGAGTTGTTACAAGTAATCTGAGGGGGGGAAATCCGAGAAATCTTATTTACTCGAGGTATTTCCACCTCCACCTCATTCTATATCTATTCCCTGCTCCTAATGCCCATATGTATTTAATGGTTGTCCTCAACCGTGGTCAGTCAGTGTTTTCATGTGCACAAGCCAGGTTGTTCTACCTTTTACGCTACCTCAGAAAATGGTTCTGGATTTCCACTACATACTGATGCTGTCTAGTCGCTTCTCACATAGGTTAACAAGTAGGTGTCTGATAGATGATGTGTGTGTGCGTTCTTTTAATAGCAACTGATAACTGTTGAAGATAACACCTCTCTCTCTTTCTCTCTCTCTTCAATTCTCAGAATGTCGTCTCGGTGTCTGGATAGTAGCTGCCGTCTTGACCAGTGTTGTCACAGCTGCCCCGGTGAAAAGTCCCATACGTCCGACACCCAAGGCTCGATGGAAGAACCCATGCGGCATCCCGGGTCACGTGTTCAATGCAGAGGAAGACTTAACAGGAGCACCCCCAATCCCAGTTGAGGAGTTATTCGACGACATCATCCACGCTGCTAAAGTCGCCAGAGACAGCGGTAAAAGAACCAAAGATCTATTTGTAAGTACCTCGTTTTATCTTTAATATTTACTAATTTAAAAAAAAAGTGAACGACCTCAAAAAATTAGGATGATGAAATACGTAGAAGAGAGGAAACTATTCTTATCATGCATATATAGGTGGAAAGGATATTTATGCGTCATAACCGCTACGCTTTCTAGAGTTTAAAAAAACACACACACACACACGTTATATACATAGTAATTTCTCTTATGAAAACTTGCAACAAATTGGTTCTAATATTCTTCCACTAGTTCTTTTCTGCTCTACTTGTGTGAGGCCGAAGCGAGAAAAAGACGCATGGAAACGACCTCGATATAATGTGAAAGGGGGTGGGTAAACATAGGGGATACAGTTTTGTACACAATAGAAATTGGCCTTAGGGTTTATCTCTACCATGCGATGTGGAGAGTAGGAAAAAACTGTGCGTCTTTTGAACAGGTGTCATTAACGATGTTAACCCTGAGAGTTGAGGTTAGCCGACTACTCAAATATTCGTTTCTTATCTCGTTAACGTTTTTAAAAGTTTATTTATGCTTTTACTGTTTTAGAACTCGTTTTAAGTCTAACTCTAGAAGGAAAAAAGAAAAAAACGGTTACTATTTTTATTCAAATAAATTAGTTTATAGCATCTGATAAGAAATTATTATAAGCGAGTCTATCGTATCTTTAACAGAGTTCATATACCTAGATAACACTTCAGAAAATATATATATGCGTGCATTTTTATTTACTTTCTACTTGATGATTCACATAAAACAAAGATTTTTTTTTTTACATTTATAAACATAGAACATTTCGAAGGTTTATAACACCTTTCAGAGATAAAAACGATAACAGTAACGATTAAAATTTTGGCATATTTCAAATTATCAGATACTGTATCTCCTATCTCGAAGATAAATAAATTTTCACTCCTGAAAGCAAAAATACATAAAGAAAAAAAAAAGATTCACACCGATTTAATGTTGTTCCATAAACATGTGATTGGCTAACGTAAACTTTGTTCTAGTTGTTGAATGCTGATAAATGGCGATTAAAATCTTCTTCACACTCGATATACCGATATTGGGTTTGTAGTCTAGTAATTTTGTTTATGTAATCGCACAAAATCTAAGCTTCCAAGATCAAAAAAAATCTTCTTCATAAGTAATTTATATTATTATAAATTTAGATTCTGAATGCATTTTTAAAGCATGGGCAGATATGATTTACTATGGCATTAATAACAAGACAAGATTGTTTTAATAGGTTTTCATGCTATATCTATATAAATATAGATATATAGTTTCTAGTGTTAAAATTATATTTATAGTTATAGTTAAAAATTATATTTATAGTTAAAAACTGATTTCTTAACTATAAACTGTAGATACATAGTTATAACTATAGTTATAGTTAGTTAACTATTAACTAACTAAGTAAGTATGAATTTTATAACTATATATTTATAGTTACATACAAAAGTAAACTTAGTTAGTTAATTAATAGTTAACTACCTATAACTATAGTTATAACTATATATTTAGAGTTGATAGTTAAAAACTATACGTTTTAACTATAACTATAGACATATAGCTACAAAACTATATAGATAACTAGCGGTAGATACTAACTATAAACTATAGTTTATATCTATAGTTTACTATAGTTCTTTTATAACTATATATTTATCTAGTTTTCTTTTTAAACTATATCTAGAGTTTGTAACTAGTCTACAGTTTTATAGTTAAACACTATAGTTTTTAACTATAACTATAGATGGTCCCTATAGTTAAGTATAGAGACTATATACAGTTATAGGGACCATCCTGGTACTTATAGATAACTATAGTTATGCATAAGTACAAGATATAGTTATCTGTAGACACCAGATATCTATGTGTAACTATAGATAACTATAATTTTTGACTATAGTTATCTATAGTTGATAGCTATAGATAATTACAGTCAAAAATTATAGTTATCCATAGATATCTTGTACCTATAGATAACAATAGTTTTTAACTATAAGTATAGATTAAACTAGATATAGTTTCTATTTTTTAAAATGTTTACTTCCAAAAAAAATTACCGTTTAAGTATTTAAACCTCTAAAATAGTTTTGCGTTAAATAATGTCGCGTTACTTATTATCCCACCGGCGTTACATAATAATGTGCTAATAGCGTAACACCATTTATTTAACGCATATATTTAATTATCTTGCGATACAGGCATAACGTGCAGAGTAATTTTAAGCCCAAATTTAAACAAAAAAATATAAAACATCGAGTCAAAAATCCACAATTAAGTTGTTGACTAACTGTAAATAATATGTACATAATATCATTATGGTGATGATGATGATGATAAATAACGCGTTATATTTAATTTAGATGCTGTATTTATCACGATTATTTAATTATTAATGCAACATTAAATGCCCTATTTATGGTCATGTTTATCTTAATCGTCATTATTTAACACAATAAAAAAAAATTCGGTCTTCTCTTCTAAGATGTTTACGGATCATTCTGTGTCGACATCTTTAAAATTCGAGCTTAAAATAACACGATTTCAAAAACTATTATGGCTTTTCGTCGAATGCATCCTTTGAATAAATAAATAATATTAATAATAATAATGACGATGATGCATAAGGTTTACATCCTTTAGAGAATGTTACGTGGGAACTTCGGTTACTTTAAATCGAATTAAAAAAAAAAATATAGGTCTAACTGCAGTTCGTGACCTGGATCACAGTAACATAAAAATTCTAGATGGGAGAATAAGACGCACCTTCAATTGGTATAGGTATGGATCATGTCCATGATACTTGCAATGTCCGAGACCAATGACTTATCAGAGATGCACAAATGGTGGGCGTTAAAACGCAAAGCGATTAGATTCGGATAGACATTGGTAGACGCATCTTCCAAGGTTACCGTGAGAAAAACTACAACATACGCCTACGCATATTCATAAAATATGAAGGGATGTTCCTCGCCAATGCACAGTCACAAAACTAAACAATTAAGACACAGCACGAACTATAATATATTCAAAATAATTGTTATGAGATCTCTTGCTAAAAATAAAAAGGGCTTTTTTTAATAACGTCTTTACATTTTACAAAAAAAAAAAACTGGCAGAACTAGTCGAAGAAACGTAAAAATCGAGTTTGAGAATTATTTTAAGACTACGTTATCGAAATTTTTTTAATCGTAGTTATCCAGTGGATTAAATATTAAATTATGTAAGTTATAAAAGAGATGCGAATGTCCTTGCCCCGACCCTGTGAGGTCACGAAGAAAAAGTCGTTTTCATTGGAAATCAGCTCCATCTGTCGAATGGAAACGGAGATAACACCTAATTATTATTATTATTATTATTATTATATGTATATACAGTATATATATATATTTAGATATCCTTGGCCTTCTTCTCTAGTAAATTTTATTGAAATTGAAAATAAAATAATAAAAAGAAACTTGTCGTTAACTATAATTTATGTACCGATAATTAACATTTTTCTTTCTATTAAGATAATGATAATGTTTGATGGATGAGTGAGCTGTTCGAACGAGTTTATTTTTTTTTTTTTTAATGAAATTTTAAGTGAAATTTACTTAATTCGTATAGAAAGAGGAAGACAGTTTATGTAAATATAAACTGTCTTCCTCTTTCTGTATGAATTATGTTTTCTCATTAGATGGTTACAGATTATTTTCTTTTTTCCTCGTTTTTAATTTCTACTGAACTATGGAGGAGGAAATTACTAACGACAACACGCAAAATGAATTTTCTAAAATTCGTAATTTTGTTAAAATAATTAAAATTTTCGTTTTTTTTTTTTTAGGTTAAAGAAGCATTCGACGAACCAGATTTCGAACCAGGACTAGAAGACAGTAAAGAAGATTGGTTACCAGATATACCCAAGTTAACGTTTGAATATCTCAAACAGTTACAGGTAAGCGAAGTTTTAACAAAAATTCTATTTCTTCTTATATATATTTATATATATGCGGGTTTTTATATCGATGTACTTTAATTTTTTCAGAGAGACGATGCATTTAGAACATCGTACCAAACTCTTCAATATTTTGCAGTCGGTCTGGAACAAGCTATACTAGATCAACTGGATCAGAAGAGGTATCTGCAGTTATTCAGAGATGCAGAAAACGAACTGGTGCAAGTTTTGTGTGAACTTCAGAGGAGCATGACCATTTTGGACATCAAACCAAATGCCGACGTAGAAAGAAAAATCATGAAGCAAACCCGTAGAAACATTAAAACTCAAACATACAGAAACGTAAGGGACTATCTGATATTACGGGACTACATAAAAGCCGTTGATTATGTGGTTACCATTTTTAGTTATCTAAAAGCAAATCTCTGAAAATAAGTATACTATTTGTGTACAAAAAAAAAAAAAAAGGAAAAACTGTGATCCGTATATACACATTATTTATTTTCTTAATTTATTTATGAACTATTTAAGAAGTTTATCATTGCAAAGTCGAAGTGTAATGATCAATTTTTTTGAGGTTTTTGAGTGGAAACTGCCAACGTTTAAATCACACTCGATGGACATCTCTACCATAATTCCAATTTTAGTAAAGAAATAAATAAATAAAAAAAAATCATCAACGTGCAACAACACCAAAGACTGTGAATAAAAAAAAAAACAACTACAACAACATCAATCGACACGATTCTGACGATGATTGCTACCTCTTTTTCTCATTGCATTTTTTTGAAAAATTCTAGAAAATCAGTGCAACTCGACCGATGACCAGTTTGTTTAAGGTTGTGTTGAACGTATTTCATGATGTTATGGCCAGTTCATCGTTACTTTTACCTTCTGAACAGTCATCTATGTACTGTATATTTGTCTATTCATATTATATACACTCGTGCGTGTTAGTTGCAATTTTTTTTTTCTCCCCCTCTTTGTTTTTATTAAAAAAAAAAAAAATTAATAATATTCGCGTTTTAAGTCAGGACTTTTATTAGTTTTTCTTCCGATAATTATTCTTCTTATCCTGGAATAATAAAAAGAAAAAAAAAAACAGCAATAATTTACAATATATATATATAGAAAGAGAGAGAGAGAGACTTAAACATTTCATAAAAAAAAAAATAATAAAGTTCCTACCATGTTAAGTTTAAAGCGGATTTTTTCATTTATTCCAGTATTTTTATTGATGGTACTGTACCAAAGAATAACGATTGTAAACGAGAAGTGTTGTGTAACATATTTTTTGTAGTAAAAAAACAAAAAACGGTTATTAAAGAAAAAAAAAAAAATTCAACCTCTTACTATGACAATATATATGGAATTTATTTAAAAAAAAAAAAAAAACACTTTTATAAATAGAAAAATAATAAATTGCAAAAATGTTTTCGTCGATAAAAGGGCAATGAACAGTGTAACAGTAAAATAAATAATTTTTTTTTTTTTTTTAAATGTGTAAAAAGAAAATCCGGGTGCATTTGAACTTGAATTATATAAAAAAATAAAAATAAAAAAAATATCGGTTTAAATTCCGTAACTCAATACTCGGTACAAAAATTATCCTTGGCCAAAACTTTCAGTCTAGTCTCGACAATATTTAGGTCGACATTCATTTGACCGACTGAATGAAAGAGTTTCTTTGTAAATTAAGTAACAAGTTTCATAACCAGTTTGGTATCAAATATTAAAAGCTGTAAGTCTACTGAGATACAGATATTCCGGGTTATTTTCTACGACGAAGAAGTTATATAATAATCGACTCGAGTTCAAGTATCGAATTAAAAAAAAAATTAAAAATAAATCGATTTTTCGAGGATCCAAAACCGCCGGTTTTCTTTTTATATTTTCATTGTTATTTTGGGTGGAGTCGGTGGTCACAATTGTTAACTTACTATTAACAGCATACCTAGACAGGAAATGACGGCAGTTAGTGTCAGAGCAAACATAAACACGATAGATTTAACTGGTTTTCCTTTCTACCTGTACCCCTTTATAAAAAAAAAAGTGTAAAACAATCGGTGTATCGAAAATATTATCTATTTGAAGTTTGGTATGTGATATCTAAATCAAAAAAATAATAATTAAAAAAAACAAAAAAACAAAAATTTAATTCGAACGAATATGTTGTATATGTAACTATAATTAAGAGAGGTATTAATTATTCAAATGTTTACATTTTAATTTAGTAATTTAAAATTTCATCATAATGCGGCGAAGATCAGTTTTCGTTATCCCAAAAATAATGTCGATTTTTTTTTATACTTGTTCGAACGTGTCTTAGCTTGTCTAAACACGAATGAAATTCACAACATTGGAAGAGTGTCGTTAATTCAAACTTAGAATATATAATTTTTATATAAATTAATAATAATAAAAAAAAATCCGAATGAATATGTATATCTTAATTAAAGGAAGTTTTAATTATTATGATTTTTATATTTTTAATTAATAATTTAAATTCGTCATAATACCGCAAAGATCAGTTTTCATTATCCCAAAAATAATGTTGATTTTTTTATACTTGTTCGAACGTGTCTTAGCTTGTCTAAACACGAATGAAATTCACAACATTGGAAGAATGTTATTGATTCAAACAGAGAAAATATATATTTCTTATATATACAGCAAAACCTCGATTTTACGGACTATAGGGGGCAAGA
>WUQG02427546.1:0-14602 GCA_011317285.2 Androctonus mauritanicus | reverse complement strand
TAAAAAGTTGTGAGATATCATGAGAGCCAAGTCTAGCGCCCTTATTTACTCTGACACTTTTATTCACAAATCATTCCGAGTCATTGTATCTTTAGTTAAAGAACATTTTGTGACTTGGCAATTACGCAGCACGAGAATATGATGGCTATTACTTACATTTTAATATTCACGTTTATTAGTAAACTATTGCGTAAGATAATACAGTATTTATATAGGAAGTAAACATGTTTGTATTTATAAAGTATATTTAATATTTTACATAACATTGTAAAGTTGTAAGGCTGAGTTGTAACTTCCTTATGCTGCGTAACTGCAAAGTCACAAAATGTTCTTTAACTAAAGATACAATGACTCGGAGTGATTTGTGAATAAGTGTCAGAGTAAATAAGAGCGCTAGACTCGGCTCTCGCCATATCTCACAACTTTTTACGGATAAAGATGCACGAGACTCGGCTACATTTTTTACACGAAATGTTTTTTGATGGTGGTAGTTACTTGTAAACGGCCGTCAATTGATATAGAAACGCATAATATAACTCACACGGACCACTAACTGAAGTCGGTTTCAACGGCTATGGCCACGTGTGGACCATATCACCCACAAAATTGTGGCCATAGGTGACCGATAGCAACTCACACAGTGCGACGTACCGATCACTAGCCGCCGACGGCACTTTCTGTCAATCAGTTAGTCTGTTACCGACTGCGCATACATTTGAACAATTGACACACACGTGTTTGTTGATGTTTGGTACGAAATGGTCACCGAAAACAAAGATTTTGATACAATTGTTAATAGAAGAGATCTACAACTTACTATGGATTTGGGACTATATAAGTTTCCAAATCCATTTTGTTAAAATCACAATCTGTGGTCGATATGGACTTGGAGCGATAACTAGAGGTAGCTGGCCAGTAGTTGATTTCGGCCACCACAAAACCACACGGTAACCACAAAATAACCGCAAAATGTAAGAGAGTTCAGAATAAGATGCGCTAAAACTTAAATTTGAATTTTCTGGTAAAAAAAGACAAAGCAGTAGTGCACACTTTGGAAAATGAATCGAATTTACCGGAAATGATCAAAAATTGGCCCATGCAAATTTTTCCGTCTCCTTGTTAGTACATAATACCGGTCGTGTCCCACGGACCCACCACATGGGCCACCTGATGTCCCTCCTCCCAACATATTTTTCAATTTCTTAACCGCTAGAACCGTTGACTGGCGGCTTCAGCAGCAGTTGTTGTCAACCTATTTGACTATCGACTAGACAACTGAAAGCTAAGTCTGATAGGAACCAACTTTGTACCGTTCTACACAGCTAGTTGAGTCCTCCTGGAAAATGGAAGATGGATTCAACTAGCTGTGCTCAATTACCACTGAAAAAATTCTGGAGGTGAATCAAATTCAGATTTTCCTGGGAGGAAGCGCAGCATACTTTCACCGCCGGTATCTGACATATATATTTACCCTCGGAATTTAGAATAATTAAGATTTAAAGCAGCTTCTGGCAGAGGAAACTAAATTTTAATTTTAAAGTTTTATAATGCAACATTTTATGATGTGGCTACTTTCCACTAGGATAGAGTACAAAGTGGAGGGATGAAAAAACTCATATACTCTGACGGAGTCAGTAGGATGGTGAAGAACCCCACCATAATTATTTTCAAGGGGTGGGACCCGAATCTTCCAGAGTGGAAAACCGACTAACATCTGGATATTAATATCTTAGAACTATAACAAACTATATGTCCGGCATTTTACAACAAACATATTTCTAAATATTTTACATTTTTCGAATAATTAAGCATCAAAATTTGATATTTTATAAAAAATTTAATGGTAGAAATACAAGATAAAACTCTAACCATTTAACAATCTGCGTTTCACCAGTCAGTGTTGCTGATCTCTTCCCCTAGGTCATTTATGGTGACAAATCTATTACATCCTCCCTCCCCTAGTAGTATAACGTATTTGGTGGATGGTCCCCAAAGATATTTTTCTCTCTATTTGAAACAAAAACGATTTTATTTTCTACATGTGTCGATTTATTGTTCCGACAATTTTTCCCGCCTGTCCTAGCAGATTTATTGGTAAAGATCATGGATCGGTAATTGTTTTGTTATTAGCCATAACACTAGGCTCAATATTCTAGTCTAGGTGATAATCAATTTGCTGTTGTATACTTTCCTCTAGATGGCGACACTATACGATTCTTTTTCGTTTTATTATTACTGTACATTTTTGTTAATTGTTTGGCTACTAGGTAGATTATAGTCTTCTAATCCTTAAAATAACTCTGGAAGACAATTGAATTTATTCATGGGAATGCTTCAGCTGGTTTTCCTGCCAATAATTTGCTCACGAAAGCGTGGTATAGCCACCATTAATTGGCTAAACATAGACTAACGTTTCGTTATAAAAAAGTGACCTTTTTCTAATTTAATTTCGTCTTTTGATATGTTATTATGGCAGCCGAAACAGTTTACGATAAGAGTGATGCACGTGATAGCTGACATACATTTAGCAGCACGTGGGAGTTTGACCCCACGTCCAGCAGTCTTCTCGAGCTTTTGTCCTGGATAATCAAAACCACAGGCTCAAGAATGTCCGGTGTTTTCTTCTAGAAAGATCGGCAGACTTAAAAATAATCCGTAAGTAGTTTAAGACGACCACAGGCCAAAGAGAAGTCACACTATAGTTGTTTCCCTTCTCTTTTCGAAATTGGTGCGCGGGTTTGGCAGGCACAATTTTAAAACGGTTAAGTTTTTCACTGGTGTTCTCCAGTATGGGAAAACATTACGGTGCGTGCCAATGGCATATTATACCGTAGTACACTCTTAACCCCATAAACTCGCGCATAAAAAAGCAATAAAGGTAAAACTGTGTCTATTAATTAAATAGAAAGACGTGTATAAGATAGAAGGATATGTGTTGTATTTAAAATTGAAGTTTCGGGCATCGAATATAAATACGGAGATTGGAGGAAGAGAAGATAAAAAGAGGTATTTCCTGTTGGTAGGTCAAATATTACTTGGATAGAAGCTTTGCCCTGACCTCACCTAACTCCGTTTTTGCCTCGGGCTATTTACTTCATCAGTGAAAGGATACCATACCTTTTAATGTCCAGCCAAAATTAACCGAAATGATTAACTTATAGAAGGAAATCTACATTTTACTTGGACAGATCGGCCATTCAAAAAATAAGGAAGAAACCAAACTATTTTATCTGTAAGTGTTTTCATCTGATGCTACAACAATTAAAACAAACTCGGTAAAATAATTGGGAAATTCTTCTCCAATACCACAAACAATAATCAGAAGATTTTCGTCTCTTTCCAAACAAACAGCGGGAAAGATATTTTTCCATCGTGTATATTACAGTATCTCCTTAGGGCCTGGTCATTGCAGTGCATTGCCACTCGACGATCAGGGTTTACAGGTTAGTACGAACTCTTCCTGTTATATACGGTCTACCGGAATCACAACAAACTTGTCTTCAACCCCTTTTATGTGGGAAGAATTGTGTGACCTCTATCTAAAAGTTGTCATGCCCTTTCCCCATTTCTCTTCTTCGGTTTAACGCCAAAAAATAAAGTAAAAATTTCTGAAAAATAAAAATATTTTCGACCGAGGTGGTGGCTTAATATGGCAGTTTCTAATATTAACCGTCACACCTGAATAGGACATCCTCTTGCACGTTCTATTTCTGATCCACCTCCGAGAAAATCCGGGTGACGCGATGCACCGAAAATTCAGTAAAGGCTGGTAATGGATAAGAAATTGCATCATCAGCATAGGAAGAGAGCCAGATCAGGAAGCGGGAAATGTCGTACTGCCCCAAGACTTCCGTATTCTCTTAACATTCGTCAAAGGTCAAACGACATCCGTTTGAAGGTTTCTTCTGCAGTTTTCTTTCTATAACAACAAGAAAATAATAACTTGATTCCGGATGGCGCTTAAATGTTTAACAGCCTTCAAATATCGCGTCTGGTTTATTCGAACTTTCAGTTTTTATTGTCATGTCGGAAACGGAAATGAAAAACTACAAAAACAATGGTTCTTGGTAGGCTTTCTGGTTGATAAATTCATATTTTCTTGATCACTTTTTAGACACGAATAGATTTTCACTAACTCGTATCACAAATTTAATATAAAAGGAAAGATTAATTTGTTGTACTTTCCATAAGATAAGAAGAAAGCGTGGAATTTGTGTAGACTTTTTCTTTTCTAGCAATTTGCAAATTTACAAAAAAGATAGAAATTCATAATTTTTTATAGTTGATACATTTTTGCGGAAGATTCCGTATTTTAGTGACCTACAAAGAAGACAATCGAACCGAAAGTTGATCATTCCATGTCTCGATAGCGACTGGTTACAATGGGCGGAAATTGCACACAAGACCTTCTATTTCGGAACTTTCCCATCTTTATCCACCACGGCTAACCGACAAGAGTGGGTAATAGGGTCAGCGTGTATTTTTATAGGGTCAGACCAATACTGGCCAACATCAGCATCTCACAGCAGATAGTTGGGTCAGTAAATCATCGACTACGTAGTCACGTCAAACTGGTCAGATAATCCATTAACCCGTACATACTCTGGCAGCGTCATACCATTGTCACGTCGACGTAGGCGACTTTAGGTTAGTGGCCCGCGCTAAATAATACCAGAATTTATTTACGCCTCCAGTTTACCTGGAAAGTCATTAACGGATCTGTTAGCTAGAGGAAATTTTACTAATTGTTTCGATTAAATTTTATATATATATAATTCCCACCAAGTCTGGGTCAACGGGGAAAAGGCAGTTTTAAGTACGGCCGATTATCATTTCTCTTACATTTTTAGTTGTTTAAAAATCCCGAGGAGGGAAGTAGAACTGGCCTTGACCTCCAGATCCTATACCAAGTTGAATGACCTGGAGAGAACGCGGAACCGGATTGCTATATTGGGTACTCGTACACACGACGTATCTTCTACTAGCGGTCAAGGCTACGTCGACGACGACCTAGAACAAGCTAAGGTATTCTTTCTTCGCTATTTCCCCCCTTCGGTATCTAGGTGACGATTGCTTAGCCTTAGGTACTTGTACACCAATAGGATCGTCTCTCGCATCCTTTACCTACAAACTAAAATTTTCGTACCGCGTCACGTGTCTTTAGAACACGCCCTTAAACTAGATTGGGGTATAAAACCTTGAGACATTGATTTCGTACGTAAAAAAGACCACCTTTTGATACTGTAGTGCAGACTAACGACGGTGTGTAGTTAGAGCTGGAAACATATTTAAATATAGGAACTTGACGATTCAGGTAAGGAACGTTTCGTTAACGGCAGTTTTACTTACTTTTTGTCTAATTTAGGATTTTAATTATTGAACTTATTACAGGTGAAAATGTTGTGGAATTTATTAATATTCGGTATGATAACCAGCGTGTTTTCTGCTTCGTCTAAACGAGACGATTATACCAGTAACAGTAGTGGAAGTAGCCAATCTGTTAGTTTTCCATCTTCCTCGTACAGTAGTAGTAGTGGCACCAGCGGGTATAGTAGTGGTTCCAGCAGTTACGGCAGCTCGGGATCCCCAACATATACTAGCGGATCCAGCGGTTACAATAGCGGATCTAGTGCTTATGGCACGGGCTCTTCTTACGGTACAAACAACAAGGCATACAGCAGTGGTGGTACTTCCGGATACGCTAGTGCTTCCACGTCTACAGGAAGTGTTTCGTCGCAACCGGCCTCGCAAGGAAATCTTTATTATTACTACTATCCTGTTCAGGAAAAACCCCAAGACGGAAGCAGTTTTGTAGCTCAGGGCTCGTCGTCCTCAGGATCTTATTCTTCTTCTTCTAGTGCAGACAATTACGATGGCAGTTCGAGTGCTGCGGCTGTTGCCTATGGTAATCAGGTAGCTGGAACCGGAAATGGAGATTACGAGGCTCAAGAATCGAGTTTTAGCGGGGCAGTTAGCCCTTTAGACGCTAATTACGGAGCGGCTGGTTTAGGAAGTCTCGGAGGATTTGGTGCTGGAAGTTTCGGTTCTAACGGCTTAGTTGGAGGGGGAGGATACGCAGCAGCAGCTTCCGCTCCAGCGGGATACGCCGCAGCAGCTCCCAGTGTAGCGTATAGTAGTGGAGGTTATGGAAATAATTTGGTAGGCTACGCTCAACAGTACGGCGGCTACGGTTACCCACAATCTCCAGAATACAACGGAGGAAAGAGGTTCGGTTTGAGTTCTTTAATCATGCCCATGTTAGCTCTAGCCGGTTTGGGACTGCTGATACCAACAGTGACCAACTTGGGAAGCAGAACCAAGAAAACTAAAAGATCTCTGAATGATCCTACCTCATTCTCCAGTTTAGGAGAAAGACTGGATCGATATTTGGCCATCTACAGATCTGCAACAGAAAGCGAAGAATGCGTTAGCAGAATCGTATGTGAATTAGGAAACACTATGACAGACATGGGCGGAAAAACCATGATTTTGAGGTAAGTTTATTGACTATTCTCTCCTCTTAACGTTAGTTTATATTAATAACAACTATTTTTTTAAAATTCTTTCAGCATTTTGGAAAAGGTAGTACCGAGTTGGATGAAACAGAAAATGGGTGTTTTCAAAAATGCAGTTTTATCTAGCGAGGCAGGAAAATGTCGGAAATACAAATGCTGAAATAAAAGGTGAAAAAAGAAGCTAGATCTAACAAAAACCTGTATAACTAAGGACATTCAATGTATAATATCCAAATATATACTGTATAAGTTATATATATAATATATATATATTCAACGTGTGTCTGTCTCCAGGAAGCCGGTCTTCATTGACTGTTTCTCACATGACCCGAATAAAGCCCCAGGGATAATGGCGACCCGAGAAAATTCAAACGACCTGGTGACCCTCAAAACAAGTCCGGCAACAACATCCGGGTCGGGTCAGAAACAGAAATGATTTGGCCGGATCTTCCTCGGCAAAGTCATCCGTCTGTTAACAGAATCCAACTTTTGTTCTAACACCAATCAACATAATTATGGATCAACTAACAGATGACAATAAAAAACATACACCGTTCTTTTCAAAAAGTAAGCTCAAAGTCTCCATAGACCACCTTACAACTTTCTCCTTATAACACTTCTCTCGTTTTTAATCGACTCAGTGGACATCAATCGCCAAACATCAAATTTTTACATCTCTCTATGGGATGTTTGATGTAAGTCCCTTGGGAATTGGGACATTCTATGTATTTATTTTGTGCTTTCTTCGTGTGTACGTGTTAAAAAATAAATGTGTACATTGTTGAAGTTTTTTTTAAGTTACTTATATCATTCAAAGAGATTTAAATATATAATTTCTCTGTTAATAACAACTACTGTGGATATTTTATCCTCAAATCTACATGAAATTATATAAAGGATTTTTAATAGAAATAACTTTTAACAATTTTATACTTTATATTGGAATAATCCTCAGTAAGTAGACCTTCAAACTGCAGGAGGATATATAATTACATTCCCTTCTACTTATTATTTCATTCTTATATTACCAAATATGCCAATTAATATATCACATCCAAATGGCCATATTCTCTATCTATTTTATTCACCAGAAAGATTAGCCAGGCAAATTATTAATTAGCTTACAGTTTCAAATTTTTGGAAAACCAAATAGTTTAACACTAACTTTACTCCTTTATTAAAAACTTGTCAGAATATTAAATTTACAAATTCGTAACCATAAAAAAAAAGAATATGAAGAGAAATACAAATTTCTGAATCGACCACCACAAAAGAAAAAACAAACAATAATTTGGTACAAGTCGGCCATAGGCAATAAATTATCTCAACTGCATTTTACATATCTTTTAAATGCATTATTATTATTTACATTGACTTTAAATATGTGAAGATAGTATTAAAATAAAAAAGGCACTAGTCGGCACCTTCGTAGACTACGGACGCCTCGGTCGGAACGTAAAAAGGACCCAACTTATAATATTCTCTCAATTGAAACAGAGCTTCGACCTGGTAGATGTCTTCTGCCACCGGAGATTTTATTAGCGCTTCTACCACGGCAAATTTATATTCTTTTCCTTCTTTGGTCGATTCTGTCGACCTGTCTAACAAATATTCCAGGAAACCGGGAAAAGAAGCTAGTTCTTTCGCTCCCCATACTTGCGAGGCCATGGCTCCAAGAATAGCTAATGCACCTAGTCGCAAATCCAGGAATGGAGATTTGCAAAACTGTAGTAAGGTGGTCATTGGACTGGAAACGATGCTCCTATACCAGGTGCTTGTTATCTCTTCTACCTCTATCGATTTCTCATCCTATATTATAAAATATTCAAATAATTAAATGGTACACCTCTGTCAAAATCAATTAGACAAAATATTTCAAACATTATGAATATAAAAACAAAATGATACCAATAAGTTATTTAAAACCACTCCTGGGTCTAGTTTATATCCCAAAGATCAAATATTCGGTACTTAGGCAGGATACGGTACTTTACTTCTTTTGAAAATAAGCTTTCTACCAACCAATGGAATGTTTTCGGCTGGTAGAAAGCCCTGGTAATTAAAATAAATGAGAATTACAGAATATGGGACAATATTTTACGTTATGGTCGATAGCCAGTATGGCTGTACAGTTACAAAATGTGCTCAAAAATATCTTACACAGTAATGCCAAATAAAACTTGACCGTATGGTAAAATCCTAAGTTTGGCCACTATATATATATATTACATATTAAAATATTAATTATAGTATATTTCCCATCCAATATTTCAAATTTATCATAACTCATGCAGTTTATTAATAATGCTGGCATTATATAACTTCCGTTTAAACATTTCGATACTTTCCGCCAACTTCCTTTTAGAGGGTTTTTAATAGTTTTGATATCCTCGCATTTTACTGACAATGTGAGACAGAGTCTATGGTGAGATTTGGATTCTACTTCATCTTAGCTAGAAGACTAAAGGAGCGTTTTGTTTCTACCCTATAACCTACATATATTTCGTTGTTGCCCAAAGATATTTCGTACATTCCCG
This sequence comes from Androctonus mauritanicus, assembly GCA_011317285.2. Classification (NCBI taxonomy): domain Eukaryota; kingdom Metazoa; phylum Arthropoda; class Arachnida; order Scorpiones; family Buthidae; genus Androctonus; species Androctonus mauritanicus. The sequence continues at coordinate 5,550 of WUQG02427546.1, read as the reverse complement.
GCTCTGTCATTTCTAATTAGATCCAATAACGTATTTTTTACACTACGTAACAGTTTCTTTCCTGTATATTTTTCGATTGTCATTGGGCAATGACTATATTTTTTGAAATGTTCTATATAAGCACTAATAGGGCTTAATACAAAGCTTCTGAAAAGAAATTTTCTACCAAGTACTATATCTGGCTATAAGCGTCGAGGGTTTGATTTTTGATTATTGTTAAGTATAATAGCCAAGTAATGTAGAAAAGAAGTAATGTAGCATTATGGTAGCATTATCCATCTCTCATCAAAAATACTATAAAAATCGACACTATAGCATTTTACGGGATAAAATTTATAACTGTAAAGTGCTATTTTTCGCTACATAGCTATAACATTAATAAACCAAAGCAATTCAATCTATAAATAAATAATTATTTATAGATAAAATACATGCTACATATATACATAGTTATCATCTGGATTATTTAAAAATCAATAAAGAATATTTTAAAATTATAAACAGATAAAAAGATCAAATAACAAAACTTTTTGTTACTATTTAGTTTTTCCATTCAATAAATTCAAATAAATTTTTTAAAATTTCTCTCTCTTGTACAATACATATTAATCTTTGAACTGAACTGTAAAAACAATAGGTATTTAAATTTATAAATTTTGAAAGTTATTATTTTAATTACAGAACCCCTGATTATATGGTACTTGTCTAAAGACAAATAGAATGCCTGACATATCCAATCATGTGATACAACCTAGGATTAGAAAAAAGAGAACACTTAAAAAGAAATCTTTCTATTAGTTTTCAAAACAGTAGAGAATTAATTCTCATCTGTTATACATTACAGCATTATATTTACACGTGTTAAAATTTTTAAAGCATTTTCAGGCTAAAAAAGGCATCCAAAGTTAATTACTTTCTTTTTTCTTTCAGTATTTGCTGTCCGTTTGAAATTAAAGTGCAAAACTACACTAATTGCATTTAGTATGCAATGTAAAGCATTCTCCAACATTTCTACAGCTTCTGGTATGCTGATGCCAGTGGATGAGAATATTTTGTCATCGTCACTGTTTTCATCAGTTATGTTTTATTCATGCCATACTTCTGCCATAAAGTTATCATCAGAAAGTGTTTCAAATGTTGATTCACAATTATCAATATGATCCTATTCTTGAATCTCATTTTCAATAACATTGGTACCTACAGATTTTGCTGATTCCACTAGAAACTGTATCAATTCTTTTATGTACCAGGTTCGGTATCATTGCTTAAAACTTTCAAACAGCATTTTAAAATGGTTGAGGATTTTACTCCTGCCCATGCTTCTTCTGAAAGGTATATGGAATCTTTTAAGTTGACTTTATTTGATGCATTTGGCAAAGGCTCATCTTCGCATAATAACAGTTTTCATAGAAACTCTCATCAGTAGTTCTTAAAAGTTTCAATGATTCCCTGAACCATGTGTTGAATGAGACTTGTGATTTTTTGAAAAATAAATTGTTACCACTTTTTATCCATTCATACAAGTTTCTTCTCTTCTAAGTGAGCTTGGCATTGATCAATCAAAAGATAGCTTTTTCTTCTAAACCCATGTTTTGTAACTGCAGGTGCATTGATAGAATGAAGTTATCAAAAACTATCATCTTTTGAATAAGACTTGGATCATCTATGCATTAGTTGAACTATTATAGATTACTGGCAAGTTTTTTCGGTTCATATTTTTTAAAACTCTGGAATTACGACTTTTCTTCAGAAGAAACAATTTTAATTTGTGGTTTCCATTTTTATTTGCTGCAAAAAGCAATATAAACTATTCTTTTTTGCTTCCTGAATCCAATATTTGTCTTATTCTTCTTAGTCTTGTATTTTATTAGGAAGCAGTTTCCAGTACAGAGCAGCTTCATCAGCATTAAAAATTTGTTCATCTTCTAAACTCAGATCAACCAATTCAATTTTCAAATTGTCAGGAAACACAGAAGCCATATTGTGATCAGCAGATCGATTTTCTCCTTGAATTTGACTTTGTCCTATCCTATGCCTCTGTTGCCAATCTAGCATTTTTCCTCTGATATCTTTCAGATTCAGCAATGTTTTCCATAAATTTTTGAAGTTTAACTTCATTTTTAAACTATCCACTAATAGTAGCTGATTGAACACCTTACTCTTTGCTACTGTCTCTTGCTTTGCTTCTTTTTTAATTTATCAATAGCTTCCAATTTTAATTGGAAAGAAACATGTTCATTCACTTGAAGACATATTGATTCAAAAAGGTCACAGAAATTTCCAAATTTGTTTGTGATAGAGATTGCTTAACAAATTTTATTTTATTATATTCCAAACAGAATTATCTGACCTAGCAAATTAAAAAAATGTGCTGAAACAACTGTTCCCACCCACACCAGCTAATCAATAAAAAATGATTTATCTACTTGTTTTCTATCCACTGCTTATAGTCTCTGCAAATGGTAAGTCTGAAAGTCAATGATAAGAATAAAATAAAATTTATTCTTATCATTGACTACCAGATCCCACCTTGTGTCAGAGATATGTTCTTCAAAAAATGAAGACTGAAATGACACAAATTGAAATAATTTCCATAAGAAATGATTGAAATATGGAAGACAGGAAACCAGCACTATTACTTTAAACAAATAGAAAATTGCAAGAGACATCTCTAATATATACAGAACATCTACTTCATATTTGGAATAGAAACTGAACAATGCAATGTGCTGCTACTAAAAGAAGAAGAGAGTCAGAATTATAAAGAATAAAAAGTGTAACAATGCACATACCTTTTCTACTAACCACTATACTGACGATGAAAAGCTGAGTAAAATAAATTTATCAAATCTATAGTGCTAAGTAAAAACAGTGTATTTAGATTAAAATATTTTAATTTTAATTTGACTGTTTATTTGCAAAATTTTCATTAATACTGTGTTGTATTTGGTTGCACTAACAGCAATAAGAACATACCAAGAAGGGCCGGAGGAAGGGTCATCAATGCCCTTATGCAGAACAGTAATTGGCATTCCTCCCTCAAAAATAGAAAACAAATTCTATATGATTTTGTGTCATTTTTATGTTTTAATGTAGTACATTGATTTTATATATAACGGAGCATGAATAGTAATAGTAAAACAGAATGTTCTGTTTTCACATCACATAACAATGTGATTGAAATACAGATCTATAAACCCAGCATAAAAAGACATAACTGAGAATATCATAAGATAAATTGTGAGAAATTATAATTAACAAACTGCATTTCAAGAAGTGGCTCTTTATTTTAATATGTTTATATTTCCTTATTTTGTAGAAATAATGAATAAAGTCACATTAATTAATATTTGAAAAATAATAAAAATGCATTCTTAATTTTGCATGGTTATGGTGTTTTCATACCTTGCAAATCACCTTCCATCAGCCCTGACACCAAAAATACAATTTCATAAATTTCCTAAAGATGACAAATATCAAGATAAATAGATTCCATTTGTATTTATAGATTGCTGCACCAGAAGTATATATGTACAAATATCAGATCACTCCATAAATAATGTCATCTTTAGCATGTCCTACAGAACTGCTTTCCTTTGGTGACCAGACAATGAAGTAAATGAATAACATAATAAGATGTATTGCATGTCATGCTCTTCAGATAACGTGAGGTAGACAACAGTTGTATCTGCATCCCTTGTACCATTAAAGTGTATGAGAAATGGAAATGGCTGAAAAGCACATAAGGCATATTATGCCATATTGAGTTTAATCAAAGACATATAGCAACTGTGACACAAAACATCAATACCATTTATGTGCAGGGTTAATGAATGTTAGAAAGTGTCAAAAATGGTTTCAGAAATTTCAAGTGGAGAACAGGATCCTCATGAATATGCCATGCAAAGGATGACCTGTTGAAGTGGATAATGATGTGCTGAGATCTGTCACTGAAGGGAATTCAAAGGTTTTAGTCAAGGAAGTGGCCACAATTGTCCATTCAACTATTCACAGGCATCTACAAGACCTTGGTTGTGTGTCAAAACTGGGTAAATGAGTACCCAATTTTGACAATGTCACAAAATATGTGACAGTCTATAGAAAATACGTTAAATTTTAGCACTTATAAGCAGTCCAATACCTTTCTTCTATACGAGAGTAGCGCTTTCGGCTTCAGAGTTTGAGAGCTGAAGATGGCGACAGCCAAAAGCACTACTCTCATATAGAAGAAAGGTATTGTACTGCTTGCAAGTGCTAGAATTTAACGTATTTTCTATAGAATACACCGTGTAAAGCAATAAAGTATAGAAAGTTTATGTGTGACAGTGTATGAACATTTGCACTTTTTTGCTCGCCCATGAAAAGATGGAATATTTTTGAACAGAGTAGTTGTAGGAGATGAAAAATGGATTCTGTACAACAACGTTAAGTACAAATATCAATGGCTTCCTAAATAGATTCTGCCTGCAGTAGTGGTTAAATTTGGATATTTTCCACATAAGATTTTACTGAATGTTTGGATGGAATATGCAAAGTTTAATCTATTGTGAGCTTTCTCCAAACCATTATAGGAGAAGTCTACTGTCAGCAGCTAGAGCATCTATATACTGCCTTGCAGGAAAAACATCTAGCACTCCTTAATCATAAAAGCATGATTATTCAACAGAACAACATGAAACTACACAAAGCCAGAATGGCTTATACAAAATTGTAGAGTTTGGATGGAACTTCCCCATCCAGCATATTCTCCTGACCTTGTGCCATCTGATCATCATCTGTTTTACAGCCTCAAACACAATCTTACTGGGAAAAAACTTTGATATGTTGAGAAACATTTCAAAGTTTCATCCCAGCAAGATGGTGATCCCTATATAACTTTTTTGGATCAAAATCTATGGATTTTTTCAAGTCTGGCATTCAAAAACTTATTGAACGATGGAAGAAGATTGTAAATACAGGGCACTTATTCTTATAGCAGGATGGGCAATACTCAAAGAAGGAAAAAATGAGTAGGGGAACATTCAAATGCCACCAAATCAGATAGTGCCACACATTCCTATCTTTATATACTATATCCAACTTCATCTATAATCATTTTTTTTCATATAATAAGATCTGTCTGGAAAATAACGAGATTGATTCCATAAAATTTGTTTATTTCAAGACATGCTTACATACACTTAAAATTCTTCAAAATAACATCCTGGAGCGTCAATACAGCATTGCCAGCTGTTTTTGCCATGAATCATAGCTCACCTGGAAGTTGAACAGGATCTCTTTCAAAGCACTTATCACAGCAACTTGCATGTTTTTAACAGTCCCAAAATGGTGTCCTTTCAAGCTGGATTTCAGCCAGAGAAAAAAAAGAAGTCACCCAGGACCAAATCTGGACTGTAGAGAGATTGGGGTAGCATTGCCATGATTTGTTTCACTAAAAACTCTCTCATTATCAGCAATGCATAGCTCAGTGCATCTGCAATTCTTTCCTGACAATTTGATGCACAATGGATTTTGGAAATCCCACTCGATCTGCTATCAATCTAAGACTCA
>WUQG02427535.1:0-14602 GCA_011317285.2 Androctonus mauritanicus | reverse complement strand
GAAGAGGAGATACTCGGACCGAGTCTGCCACTCGGTCCGAGTATTTTGGTTGTCGTCCGAGTTTACTCTACTCGGATGAAACGGTCCGAGTAGCCTCCGAATGGGTGCGCGCGCATCGTCCGAGTGAACTCGATCCGAGTGTACTCTGATCGTGTCAACCTAGCTTAACACAGAAATTTATTCGCTGGAAAACGTCTGGAAATCAAGTTTAAATGATATTAAGTCCAACAAAAGAAATTCAGGTGTATACAATATTATATAATACCTATATTGTATACATTACGAGCCATCATATCATCATTTAAGTTAATATAATAATCCAAATTCTGACGACCACTTCCACACTCAAAAAGTTTTTCTGACTATTGCGCCACCTGCCTATTCGAAACCGAGCAACTGGTTAATCTCGATTAACTTAACCTCGTATGAACACTGAAATTATTCGGATTACTGTAATCTCAGTTAACTTGATCGGAGTTATTATTATCCTGGGTAACTTCGCAAGTGTGAACTTAGTATTAGGCCGGTGAGTCAATGCAAAACAGGATAGAATTAACTGCATTTGGTGAAAATAGGTCGCTACATTAATTAACGTGTTAACACAACCCGATTAGTCAAAAAACAGTCCGTTTACACGCACAGTATCCTTCTGTTTCATTTGAGTCACAATATATGTCAGATAATGAAGATTTCTCTGTACTGTACATGAATTAATTAATTAATTAATTTCAATTTCTAAAATGCGATTTTCATTAATATATATACAATAATAAAATAATAACTTTTTAGTTCATTTATATCATAAAATAATGAACTAAAAAGCCATTTTATGTTATTAGTATCAAATTACCTCGTTTTCTTTTGCATGCTGTTTTAATTTGCTGATTATAATTTAACTGGAAAACAGATTAAATTTCTTGACCTGTTTTTGTTTTTTTTTTTTAATTAAAAATTATACAATTCCTGTTTCCCCAACAGAACTTTTATCATTATATTAAAGTAAAAACTTACCTTTTAAGGAAAATAATTAAAATTCTACAAATTATTTTTTTAAAATAATATTAAACTTACCGTTTGAAAATCAATGCCTTCGTACTTATAGAATTTCCTCCATTCACGCTCTAATATTTGTGGTTCGAAAATTAACTTCTGAAATATTTCATCAGTTTTATTTCTTGCCTGAATCAGTTCCAAAAGTGTGGAAGGAATGGCCGAAACCGGCCATTCCATCAAAGACAGTAATATAACCGAAATCAGCAGCTTCCTCATGTTGTTCTGTTCGTTCCGTCTTCCAGTTTTCGTTTTATATACTGTATGCAATGGTGACATCAGTCAGATGATTAATCATCTTTCGATAACAGTTTTATCAAAACTTTTGATTACGATCATTCTGTTTTGGATACAAGATGCTGACACGAAATTCTTTATAAACAGTTATTTCGAAAACTTGTTAATGGATAGAGTTACATAAAGATATACAATTATAAATTAATAAATGCTGAATTTATACGTAAAAAATGAAACATAATTTGTTAAATATCGAATATATGAAAGTGGATCATAGAAAGGAATTTCTTACAATATCTAAAAACGATAAAATTCCTAAGTCAGTGTCAATAACGACTGAATAACTATTGACATTTTTCATTGTTCTTAATACGAAAATATTGATTATATTTAACTTGTTGTTTGTGATTTAGTGGATTTATCGTTAGGTCCCGGTTCAGGAGATTCCAAACTCCAAATTATTAAATTTGTTTTAGTGATTTATATATGCTTCATCACGTTACCATTTAGATAGTTTTCAATATTATATTAAAACAAGTATATACGATCGCCACTGAAAATAGCTATAATAAAAGCCGCGTAATTCGGTGATTAATTATGCATAAAGTTATAAAATTAATTATAATTTATTCTTAAATTATATAACAATTGTAATTATCTTTACACAGGTTATTTAAGTATTTATGATCTATTTAATTCGCAAAATTAAATTTTTGTACAATTACGTAAGTATGCATATCGAATTATAAGCGAAAATAATAATATTTGATTATAAAACGATAAATTTGATAAAATAAACAAAAGTTAGGATTAAAAAAAAACCTGTTAGAATTTGTTATAACCCTTAAACTGTATTTTAATTAACAATAACTAGCTGACTAATACTTGCGATAAATTTATTATCACGATTAAAATCGTGATAAATGATGCTTTTAATGAATAATTTTCATATATTCTATTGTAGTGTTTAAACTAGATGAATATTTATTTCATCTTATTATTTTATTTAGTAGTTAATTTTATAAATTTTTATCAGTTTAAAAAAATATAATGTTAATTTAAATTTAATTGAGTATTAAAAGAAAATTATTCAAACAGTAGACGATCATTATTTAAAAAAAAAATTATAACTACTATGTAGACATATTTAAAAATACTTTCCTTAACTTTCTAATTAAAAATTATAATTTTTATAGTTATATGAAATTATTAGAAGTTGTAATAAATTTAATTTTTAGCATCGAAAAAAATTAAAGGAAATTCGAATTTCCGTCTTACTTGTTCGTAAGAAAACTACTTTTACGGAAATAAAATAAGGTTATTGCCTTTTCTTCCTTTTTTCTTGATAAAAATTATAAAATCTAACGGTATTTTAAATATTTCTGCAAATTTATCTTATAATAAATTTTAATATAGAGCGTGAATTACTTTTTTGAAACGTGGGCCAAATTAAGTGATGAAAAATATTTGCAAACTGCATTATAAACAGTTTATATATACATATATAATATATGCAATATTTATATTATATTGCAATATAACGCATATATGCAATTGCAATATGCATATTGCGTAATTGCATAATAATTGCACATTTGCATACTAATTGCATATTCGCATAATAATTGCATATTTGCATACTAATTGCATAATAAATGCATAATTGCATTATGCAATTATGCAATAATGCTTATTGCATTATGCATAATGCAATTATGCATATTGCATATGCGTTATATTGCAATATAATGCATATATGCAATATAATATACATATTGCATATATTATATATTAATATATAATATATATATACGGATGTATAATCAAAATAATTGTGTGGAAAAATACACAATAATTCACTAAGAAGTAAGATAGCTTGATACTGCAATGGTTTAAAGAAAATAAACATTAAACCATAAAATGAGGGCATGGGAATATTTTTTAATCAATTTAAAGAAATACAAACCATATTATACATGTTATCTATACATATTAAATCTGCAATAATTTTTTTATAAAAAATACATTGTTTACCTTAATCATTTTAACTGTATTTTACTAATTTAAAGTAATTTACTCAATATTTTCATAACAAAATGACTTAATTCCACTAATTTTTCCATGTTCGATCAAAATAGTGATAATTCGACCATGTCGTCAAGAAAAAACTGAAAAATCTATATGCATCGCTGCCTCGCTATACTTATCCAATATGGCAGTCGGTTTCCTCAAATGCTTCCATTCAGGCGACTGGGAGATGCGCACTCTAGTAATAATATCTTTATGTATATAGCGCATAATTGAATATGGTACCATATTTTCAATTCAAGAAAAATCGGATTAATTCATAACAATATTTGCATATGATGTTTTAAATTAAAGAATATTGAAATAATTAAAAGAGAAATTATTTCATAAATTCAAAAAAAAAAAAAAAAGACTAGATTTATACGAGCCAGGCTCTATATGATCACGTGATCTACCATGAATGCTTATGTCAAACTCACAAAATTTTAATTATAAAGTATTGTAAATATTTGCTAAACTACTGAATTATTTTTGTATCTAATTAATTAATTAATACAATTCAATTAATAATAAATTAATATATATATTCTTGGTGATCTTTTAACAAATTTGATCCGTTAACAACCGTTGGAATTCGAATTCGAACGATTTCAGAATGTTACGTAATAACTGAGGTAACAATCATTTCTCTTGACTTAAAAATTCGAAAATGGAAGGCGAGAAAGTAAAAGAAAATGCTTTACAAACGAAAGGTAATTTACTTATTGCGATTTAGTTAATTTAAATAAATTTTATTATATATGATACGTTAATTACTTTTAAAAGTTGAAAGATTTGTCATTATAAATTAATTAATTAAATTAATTCTGCAATCTGCTTAGGCTTAAGAGAAAATGTAAAGCAAAAAGTTAATGTAGTTCTAATAGATGAAAACAAAATGGATGAAGACAAAAATTTGTCGAAAAGATTTTCATTTCGCTTTACTTAAAATATATATATTTCTTTTTTTTTCTTTCTAATAGTTTTTTTACTACTATGTATGTCTATTTAATTAAAAATTAACTAATTAAAAGATCAGAAACAAAATTTGATAGGATTGCATAAATTGCAAAGCCCGGAAAAAATTGGTATCAGTCGATAGGGGGAGTCGAGGTTTACAAAATATCCCTAATGAACTAGGGGTCAAAGGTCAAAGATTAACGAAATATAGAACCTGAAAGTTTTATAGTGCATATGGTTTGATACTGTGCTTCGCTTCGCTACAGCGTGGAACGCGACGCGTCCCGTTCCCGTGCTATGCTACCTATGCTACATAGACGCGTGTATATCTCGTTAGCCTTTGATCTTTGACCTCTAGTTTATTAGGAATATTTTGCGTGTCTCGACCCCCCTATCGAACGATAACTTTTTTTCCGGGCTTTGCAATATACGAATCTTACCAAAGTATCCAATCTTTAATTATTATATTTGCATAACAATAAAATAGAAGAAAAGGCAAACTAATTATCATTAGCATAATATAATAATCATAGTTATTAAATTTCTTTAGTATTTATATTAAACTATACATTTTTTTTTTTTTTTTACTATAGAATGTATCGGTATCTGTATCCGTATTGACGTTAACTTTTATTTCGGTTGATCGATGGTATGCCATCTGCTATCCTTTACGTTTCAAAAGCACTGCCTTTAGAGCCAAGACATCTATCCTGATCATCTGGCTTATGTCTTTACTTTTGGTTTTACCCGAGGCTATTGTTCTAGATACCCGTCGGAATCCTAATCTTCAAGTGAATGTCAATTATCTTACTGACTGTGTTCCCACTTGGTCTGATGGAGATACAACTATATATCAGCTATTTATTATATTAATATTATATATTGCACCGTTTATATTAATGTCTATAGCTTATTATCAAATAGCCAGAGTTCTTTGGAATAAAAATATACCAGGATCAACTGAAACGACAGTTAGACACTCTCGTACAAGTAAGAATTATATTAGGATTTTATTTCTTAAAAAATAATAATTTTCTTGATGTTATCTATTGGTTTTCTAAAAACAAACTTATTCTTTTTTCTACTTATGCTAAATCATTGTGTTTATTTATAATTTTATACTGTTAAAAGATATATTTGATTTAAGATTTTAATTTTTTTTTCACTTTTAAAGTAAACATGAAGCACATAGATAAAAATGGCACTACTAAATTTCAACCTATTAATCAAAATTGTGAAGGACAAATAAGATCAAGAAGAAAAGCGGCTAAAATGTTAATAGCAGTCGTTGTCATGTTTGGTCTATGTTATTTTCCTGTTCATCTTATAAATGCCCTCAGGTAAAGTTATTTAAATTAGTTATAGTCACTCATTTACATTCCTTTCAGTTTATAATATATATATTAGAATTATTCTTCAAGGTATAATTTAAGAATAAATAGACCTACTTCATTAAAAGTTATATATGCAAAAGTTTGTTTAAAAATATATTTATTATAGCAAATTACTTCATTACTTTTTAATACGCTTATAAATTTTAATACTGTACTTTTACAGAACTTTATTTTAATTACCAAATCTTGTTTAATACCTTTAAAAAAACTTTTAATCATCAAATCTTCTATAATACCTTTATAATGTTTGTTTTACAAACACTGTGAAGATAGATAAAACAGACAAACACTGTAAAGATATATATAAATTTATTATATCAAATTAGTTCATTAATTTTTTTAATATCTTTATAAATTACAATTTTAATATAGTTTAAAGAAATATATTCTATAGTTTTAGAAAAAATTTATGCAGAATATTAAAAATGAAGTTACTGAATGTCAAAAATTTTTAGATATTAACTTAATCCCAAATTATTATTTTATTTTATTCCTGTAAAGAAAATAAATTATGATAGATTATGATCTTTAAAACAAATTCAGATATTGCCACCATTTGATATCTAATTTTTAAATATTACTTTTAGATATACCGTTGGTCTCCCTCAAAGCCATGCTACAACGGTTGCATCACTAATTTCCCATTGGCTTTGTTACGCTAATAGTGCTGTAAATCCGGTTATATATAATTTTATGAATGGTGAGTATAATTATCGTAAAACAGTAACACTGATTAAACTTGAACTTAACTAGAAAAATTTAAATTTCACATATTGTCTGTTGATAGTCGTACTGTTTTACAGAATAATGATAGAATTTTGTTTGTACTATATTTGTATATATTATATATAATAAATTTTTATGTAATATTAATAAATGCTTCAACAATATGAACTTTGCAAATAATATAGATACTTTATATTAATATAACATTTTCATAACATTATAGATCATTTTCTTCTAAAGGTCAGGTTAACTTTAATTAAGTCGTTATATCACACATGAGATATTCTATACTTGGCGGCGGCCACTTTTTAGATCTCATCACAGACTGGCCAACATCCCATGATGGAGACTAGCCTGTGATATCTAGAAGGGTTGAACGTTGGAGTTCCAGATTGTTGAACCTACATTTCTAGTTTCGTTGAAAAACTGTAGATATAGGATCCGGAATTTAATCAGATCTTCCACCCTTTGTATTCTTTTTGAATGGTAAGGGGCTTATCTTTTCTTTGACTGTATTCTAAAAAAAAAAAAAAAATCAGATCTTCCAAGCGAATCTTTAAAAGGAAATGTCAATCGGAAGACTGTATGTAAACAGTTCGATATTTCCTTCTGAAGATTTGGTCAGAAATCCAAACAGATACCTAAAAGATATATTTTTTTATAGAAATATAACATTAACATTTTATAATATCAATATGCAATACAGTATCTCTATAACTTATAAATTAAATATTGATATATGTGCACATATATATATATATATATATATATCATAGAAAACAAAAAGGATTCATTCAGGATTATGGTACAGAATATTATTTAGTATCAGCATAAACATCTTTCAATACATTTTTTTTTCATTCAGTCATTTTATAGACCTTTATGGAATCCAATTTTTCTTTGTGATTGCTTGCATTAAGTTACCTATCATTTAAAATTTTCTTCATATAGATTTTTAAAACCATTTCTTTGCTTATGCTACACCAATAGATAGCTATTATTTTGTCTGAATATTCTACTAAAGGAACTATTTTTATTTATTTCAAAAATACGTGAGCTTTGAAATTTGCGTTGTTTTCTAAAAATATCTTTCATAATTATTTTTGTCTCACTTATCTCTTTTTAAACGCTTTCCAGACTGAGTTATTAGTCGGCCGGATGCCACGATAAAACCATGTCGTGCTTCTACTACTGAAGGATTCAGTTCAATTCCCGAATCCCAGCTCGCTTAGCACCTTGGAGGATCCGGATTTAAATCTGTATCTCACACCTCCAGTTTTTCAGGAGGAGTCCGGGCCCTGCCCTATTCTTAAAACTTTTCTGTTGGGTTCGTATATAAGATATGACGGCTTAAGAAAAAAATTAACCAATCAACCCGCATTTATAAGTCCAGATTTTTTCAGTATTTTAGTCCTAATTATTATTTGCCACAAATATCACTGGTCATGGAAATTTTAATGCATATCTTTATAAATTTAATTTAAATAGTTGTAGTGATAGTTATAACTGTTCCCAAGATTCTTCTCAGAATATAAACCATTTAATTTTTGATTGTTTGCATATTATGCTTCAGAGGAACAGTTTGGAAAAGGAGGCTCCGTTGAATGGTTTCAACTGGCCATGTGATCTTCAACACTTTATTAAAGACAAACATGTATAAGGCACTAGTTAAATTTTTAACTGCTTCAAAAAAAAGCTTTAAATTATAAATTTTTTTTCTTTTTATGTAAATTTTTTATTGTTGCATTCCTGTGTATATCCTAAGTTTCCATGATGGAAACTAGTTTATATTGATATCTATTGTCGAGTCTTCTTATTTGGAAGAGTTTACTGTATTTATTATTGTCTTTGTATAATTATTTTTAATATGGCATTGTGTGCAATTCCAATTTCTTTTCCTTAGTACTTGCAATACTTTCTTTCATTAGGAATCTTTCAACTTCTTCTTCGCTTTAATATATCTTTCCTACTTCATCCTTCTCATGACTAAACCACAGTACAGTCCACTATCCTTTTTTGTAAATAAATAAAAGAAGTCGGGCCCGATTCACTTAATCCCATCCTTCATTTGACAACTGATCCCATCAAGGGTGTGGGCGGCCCGTAGGCCCACCAAGGGTGTTGGGCACTAGACTATCCCGCTTCTTAGTACCTGCAGGGTGGAAAACAGTGTTAAGCCACAGAAGTAAAAAAACAACCTGAGCTAATTAGTACAGTATTATTTCAGGACTATCCAAACCACTGGTGGGAACAACCGTGGGGTGAAGAAATGAGCAGAATCAGGATTCTCTGAAAAAATTATGGAAACCAGAAATTTAACTCGGTTATTCTATTTGGTAAGTGAATGCTCTACTAGCATTCATCCAGTTATCTCGCTAGATTGCCATGTAGAAACAGTTGGCTTTCCAATCTGGAGGATTCTAGTTTCATTACAGTCATAGACCTTGAAAAATTTATTCATTGGGTCACGCCTACTTTCTTCGATTGCCTGCTCCACAATCCTCAGGATGAGGAACCTGTTTCGCCTCACTCTCTTAGTATTCTACAGAATGGAAAGTGACGTCATCTGTTAACAAAAAGCACCTAGCTGTCATTCTTGCTTCATCTAATGATTTTCATTAATTCATCAGATTAGGCCATTTGGAAATGTTTTGGCTTTCTGTTCAAAGTACGAGGGATTGAAATCGGATCTCATATCTTGGAAAATTTGTGGAGTTCGTGAAGGTTTTAAACAATAAAATTTTCGTTCTTTCAATATTCTACTTCTGACGATAATTATGGGGTCAGAAAGGGTCGAAAAACTGCGAGTGTGTCCGTCTACTACAACTAGATACAAATATTCTTTTGGATTGTTTAAAACAATTTTGAAAAATCTTTATTATTCAAAGTTCAAGATTGTTCTGATTATATCTAAATCAAACATAAAAAAATCGTACTATAATATATTGAAACTTTATACTAAATATTTTGTTTTTTCTTTCTAGGAAAATTCCGAAAAGAATTCAAAAATGTTTTCACTTGCAAGTGTATTAGATCAAGTTATCCAAGAAACAGGACAGTAAATACTACTACTTATCCATACCGTTACGCAAGTTCGTTCACACAGTGCGAAAATATAAATATGAATTCAATCATAAGAAATTCTTAAAAAATCATCGATATTTGAAAATTGTATTAATAATTTAATATTTTTGACAAATTTAAAAATATTTTTGAAGAATTTTAGGATTACCTTTCAAAAGTATGAAAGTTTTTTTTAACTTAAAATAAAAATCAGTAATTTTTTGAAATTGCTTTTAACAAATATTAATATGAACATTTGCCGAATTCTTAATTCAAAATATTCATTTTCAGAAATGCAGGATTTTATATAATAATATTTTTGTTTATTCTTAATTCGTTATAAAACAAATTCTGTATTATACTACTGCAGTGGCGTATCCAGAGGGGAGCGAGGGGTGCGGTTCGCCTGAGCACCAAGCTGAATGGGGGCCAAGAGTATGGAATATTACTATTCACCAGATATTTGTATAAAAATTTTTATATAATTTTCAGTTCAAAAAATTAGTTAAGAATATGTCTGTTAAAACAAATGTGTTTTTTGGAGTTGATACCAAAGGTTTCCGGAACTTTGGTACTCAGAACCTTTGATATCCCCCTTTGGTATCACCAAAATCTTTGGTACCCAGAAGCTTTGATAACCAGAGACCTTTGGTATCCAAAGGTTCTGGATATCAAAGGTTCCGTTCTGGGTACCAAAGGTTCTAGGAATCTTTCCGTTCCCAGAACTTTTGGTATCCCTCTTCGGTATCTCACGGATACCAAAGGTTCTGGGTACGCCACTGTACTACTGGATAAAAACTGTTTCAAATTCAATAATGTGGTCAATAATCTACTGAATTTGATTTAAAAAATGGTTTAGATTCATTAGAAGAAAGTGAGAGAGAGAGATTAGAGTTATTTTCAATTTTATTCCTGTGTGAAAAATTTTAAAATCATGCTTTTTAAATTAAAATATTTATTAAATCAAATACATTAGTAAAAAATAAATGACAATCAAATAATTAAAATTTTTCGAATTATATCAACAACACAAATGATGCAGTCAAAAATCATGTCTAATAAGGCTAGCTATTAAATACAGGTAACCCTTGTATAGCACGGTAGATAGGTTCTTAAAAAACCACCGTGTTGTGTGAAATCATGTAATATGAGACCTGCAACAATACAAAAAGAGGAGTTACATTTCAAAACCAATTAAAAACAGATAACTTTTTTTATCATGTAATATGAGACCTGGAACAGTACAAAAAGGGGAGTTACGTTTCAAAACCAATTAAAAACAGATAACTTTCTTTAATTTCACATAAGAAACTTAATTTTTATTAAAAATATTAATAACATGAAACATAAAAGAAGAAATATATACGTAACACAAAAATACAATATATGTAAACGAAAAGAAAGAAAAAAGCATACATCCTATATAACATTCATTTAATAATTATATCTTTCTTACCGCGCTGTTCAGTAAAAAAGGAGAACGTTTTTGTTTTCTTTTTAACAGTATCTACTTCACTTTCTGAACTTTTTTTTGCATTTAAAGTTTATATATCTTTTGTTCTCTTTACAAAATCTGTAAACTTGGTTTGTTTGCTGTTTACAAGATCTTCATAAATTTCACGGTATAGGAATAACGAATTTTATAGCTCCCTTTTGCCCAATGATTGCATTTTATATATGTATTGTGTGTCCATAATGTGAATTTACAAAAATTAATGAAAATGTTTTGTGTTGTAGGAGAGTAAATGTAATTTTCCAAATGTATTAAGTAAAAGCCGTGTTATATGAAGGTTTCCGCAATTTTCTAATCGTATTAGAACCAAACCGTGTTATACGAGGGTTACCTATACTGCATATTTACTTCATTCACAAACTAAAGATTAATAATTCTTAATCATGTCTATTTTTATTGCTTGAAAACTAATGCCTAATAAATATCCGTCACGAAATCGAATAAAGTAATCGTCTACAGTTAGTTAATAATTATTAATTGCTGTTGTTTAATATTTAATTAGCTTGCTTTCTGATTATCAGCATCATAAAATAAAAGTTTGTGGTGTTAAACTGATGAATAAGCAAACATTTAAACGACAAAATAAACGACAAGTACATTTCTTACTAAATAAAAATTATTGTAATCGGATAAAGTTTATTATGATAACTTTATTAAAACAAATTTATTTAGTAAAAAAAAAAGGAAAATATTGGATAATACTTTTTCTGTATAAATTATATACAGCATTTAAGTATCCATCTTGTGTGAATCACCTGAATTTCCTACCTCATATCTATTAAATTGTTATATGTTTGAAAATTACATTTGCCCATAAATTTTGTAAACAAATCTGAATGAAAATATTTTTATAAAAGTGATCTGTTAAAAATTATAGAATTAAAAAAAAAATTTAACTTTTTAAATATGTCAGAATCAAGTAACGTAAATAGTATGAGTTTAAAATTATACAGGAATAATTCAAATGAAGTTAAATAAAATTTTTGTTTGATAATGTTAATATGGTTTTTTTTCTCTCTGATACATATATTTCTTAAAAATTTAATTCATTGATTGATTTTTTTTTATATATGTTTATATTTTAGTACCTATATACAGTGTCGGATCTAGATATTTTGTCATTTGAGGCAACACTCCCCTTTCCTCTTCACTCACGCACATAATACATAAATATAGCTAATATTTTGGAACCGGGAATGTCCTCAGATGTATAATCACTGAGAAGCATATAAAAAACTGGGTTGGTTGGGAAACTGTAAACCTAGACTAGGATTATATACAGCTTTTAATGAAAATAAAGTGGTATCTATGTTAAAAACAATAATAATAAATGAAGAATGTATGTGATTATGATATCTTGACTGCGATATGTCAATGCGAGAAAACGTGAGGGAAAAGTTTCATTAAATATTTATTTTGTTTAGACAGACTATAATTCAATCATGTAAGTAATAATAATAATTTAGTTCGCACTGGTTTCTCTCTCCCTTGATAAGAATCATCCGTCAGAAAAGTACACCATTATGTCTTTGTAGATTGACTCTGTAGCAGTAAATATTGTCAAGATAAATATAATTAAACTTGTTTGTGAAATTGCAACTGCATTTTCGAGCTCTCATAATTTTCGCCCTGTGCGACTGTCTCGCTCGCCTCACTCTAGATCCGGAGCTTATATATATATATATATATAAAGAGAGAGAGAGTGTCCCTCGATAGATAGAGTAGCACAATCTGATCTGCAGCCGCCATTCTATATCCTCTTGGCCGATCGCTCGCCATACGGTACTATAGAATTTTTGCAAGAAATACTTAACTCACATTCATACAACCATATCAGGAAAGCAAAATGCATTTAGAAGTTTATAAACATGCCAAAGAATATCGTTTTTGAAAAAGTTTTCCTTCTAATATTTTGTAACCACTTCTTTCATTTCTCTTACCTTACGGCAAAGGAAAGAATCTATAATCTTTTTCTGTTCGATTAGAACAATTTACAGCATTACAAGTCGTGTTCTTTAAAAATAACCAGAAAGCTTATGAACGCAATGATAACTCCTTATCTAACAGGATATAAAATGGCCGATTTGGCGACACTCTATCTAGGGACTCTATATATATATATACAGGAATACCTTGTGTAACACGTTTAATTGGTTCCAAGAAGCATCCGCGCAATGCAGAACCGCGTTGTTCGAGGTCTATTTATAATGGATTTCAATTTAATTTGTTTATTACAAAGATTTAGGATAATAAAATTGTTTAAAAATGAAAAAATATATTTATTTTTATTAACTAAATAACGAAGAATATCATTTTAAACTGATATAAAAGTTGTAGAAAACATTAGGACTCATTCATTGAATTCTCATGAATTTTAGCAAACGAAGCGCCATTCTCGTGACATTATATAATTTCAAGTTTCTTCTCTAATATCAACCACTTGGATTTTTTTTGTTACTCCAGCAGTGTCTTCTTTGTTTTTTCTCTTTTCACCCATAGTTAAATAATAAAATAATATTAAATACTGTACTAACATTAACGTAAATAATAAAATGCCACGGGAAAAAAATGTGTCTACGTGAGAGCCAATCGAAAAACTACTGCATGAACATGGCTCTCGACTGTCACTTGCTGCGCTTGGAGATCGCCGATCAGTGTTGCCAATGTTATGTGTAATAATCTTGATAATAATAATCAATCTCCTTTGTAATAATAAAAACTGCGTTAGACCAAAACCCGTGTTGTTCAAAACCGCGCTAAGCAAGGTATTCCTATATATATAAATTTCCCTCGCAGAACAACTCATAAAAAATTAATTTCAAAATTTCATTGTAGATATACGTTTTAAGATTCCCTGAAACAAATTTCACAAATTCCGGAATGCCGTATTATATCAAGAAATAATAAAATGCTAACTCAAAAATTTACTTTCAGGACAATTAAATGTTCCATTTTGATATGTTTAATGAAACAACAGCTGATTATATGTTGGTTATAGTAGGAAGAGTTAATTATTCTAAAACTTAATCTGTTTCATTTACAGTACAGTAATACCTTGGAGTTACGTAATAAGGGGGACCAGGAAGCAGCGGCGGACCTACAGCTATCGGGGCGGAAGTCTCCCTGGGCCCCCCTAATTGGAATGATCACCATACGAAATGCCAACACAAATATGCATATATAATTAACATTTGTTTAATCAAAATTAAATAGTTAAAAAGATTTGGAAAACAAAAAATCTTAAGATGTTTTTTATGTTCCTACATATAGGTACATATACTGAAAACTTAAGGTTCTTCGGAGGCCCCCTGATCAAAGGCCCGCCCTCTTGGTAAGCCATTGCCGAGAAGCATAACGTAAGTCAAGAAACTTTATACATATGTACCTGAAATTAGATTTGGGAATCTAATTTCAGGTATATATGTATAAGGTTCTTAACTGGCTCTTCATTACCAAGAAAGCAACAAATTATAAAAGTTTATAATATGAAACTGTAATTAAAGACTCTTAATCAATAAATCAGCAAAATATACATACATACAGTGGCGTACGCAAAGGGGGTTTCCGGGTTTAAACCCCTCCCTTGGGCTTT
>WUQG02427524.1:0-14602 GCA_011317285.2 Androctonus mauritanicus | reverse complement strand
CATATACCCCGGACAGCACTAAAAAACCAGGACTGTCCGGGCAAATCCCGGACGTATGGTAAGCCTAGATATAAGACTCCACTGATATAAGACTCTGAGTCTGATATAAGACTATAAAGATAATAGTATATAGTTAAGTATATATAAAAAAATTTTAATTATCTTTCACAAATATTTTATTAACTATCAAAAATATTTAGCAATTATCATAGCCAAAATTAGCAATCTTTGAATTTTAAATCACATACACTTTATCCCAGTAAAGAAAAACAGCATATATTCCTTTTATCAGTATACAACAGTGGAGCCAAACTGTGTCACTACAAGCTGCACTGCAACTCTCAAATATTTGAGATCCTTTTATTAGTTTCTTTCTGGATTAATGAGAGCACATCAGTTTTTTCCGATTACCTTAACAATGGTTTCAAAAATTGTTTATTATATATTTCACACACATTTATTTCATAAAGATGCATACTGTGTTTTACAATAAATGAACAAATTACAAATATATTATTTTTTAAATTAAATAGGTATTTGCTTCATATTAACTATCAACTTTCATGGTACAAAGTCACATTGAAGGTATCAAAGAGTTGCATATGGCTTGTGAGCTGCAATTTGGCCACACTAGGTATATAACAGCAGCATTCGAGAGATATAATAGATACATATTATGATAAACAAAAAATAGATACTTCTGAAAATTTCTTACGCATCTCTATTAATGTTCACATCATATGGAGGATCACTAGCTAAGATTATTAATATTAAAAAATTTTCCTACTAGTAATAGCATTCTAAATATTTTCATTTAGATAAAAATAAATATAAAAATTAAGACAATTTTTCATGAATGCATATGATAGTCATCCTGTATATTTGTAATATAACTTTCCAATGTTAAATTTTTTTGAAAGTTCAAAAATATTTGTATATTTTAAACGAAGAGATACTGTACATATATTTTAGTATTTCATTTATTTATGGCAATATAGAAAGATATATAAAATTTGCAATTATAATACTATATAATGTGATTACACAATGTGCCAGAATGAATTAAAAATTAGACAAAAACAATATATATATAAATATTTCATAATAATAATGAAGATTGAAGAATATAAAATCAACAATAGTATATGCAAATACAAATTTTAAAACATGTTTTGACAACACTGAAGTCAGTCATTCTGAAAAAGATGATTACTAATGACTGTGTGCACTGCAAGCTTCCATTTCTCTTTGTATATTATTGTTTATGAAGTAAAGAAACTGAATATTGTTCATGAAGTAATAATGAAAAGTTGGAGGAATCTATTCAATGAGCCAGGCATGGACCCTATGGATAAGTTTACAACAAACTATATAGAAGTATTATTTGCCTATTGGCAGTATTTCATTTATAATAGCATTTGGCTAATAATGATGCATCACATGATTGTGATAATGATTTCATTCCATTTGTAAAGCACTATGATGTCACATAATTGTGTTTTGTGACATCATCCCAAATTCAGATATGATACCAAAGCATTTGAATTAAGGCATTTTCACTGCCACCCTAAATACTCACTTCCCGGGACAATCTTGACCCAAGATAGCATAGGCTATGTTAGCTGTGGGATAACACAGATATATATATAATATTTATCTAATATTAGATTGTTTTGTTTATATTTAATAAAAATTAAGAATATTTGAGTAAAAAAAATCTTCAGGCTATTTTATTCTATTTATCAAAATGATAAGTGTTGGAATTACCTACTCAATATTTATTCTTAAAATGCTATACTGTTAGTGATAACTTAATTTACTAATAAATTTAAACTTTTGCATGATTTTAAGTTTATAAAATTTTATATAAAAAATACAGAAAACACTCAAATATTGGTCACTTTCTTTTATTATAAGAGTGCTCTTTAGGTAAATTCAACAATCATCATCATTAAAAATATAAAGATAAAACTCAAACTTAACTCAAAAATTTGTGTTTTATACAGCTCCAATTAACAGCATAATTTAGCTATGCAAAAATTAAAAATTTTTAAATACACATTACATAATGAAAAAACATATTAGTGTCTTCTCTATATGGCATTAGCATTTAATAAAACAAAAATTTTATGTTGCACATTATTTATAAATACCTGTAATCAATTATAAAAATATATTTCTGAAATTCATTCGAAGCAATAATAATACGGTTATTTATTAACAATTCTAAATTAAAATTGTATTTTTTTTTATTACTGCTGGCATTTAAGATTTTTCATATTTTACAATACGAAAAATCTTAAGTGCCCAGCAGTAAATGCATTGAAAATCAATTAACATAGTGCTATTAACAGAAAAGTACGTTCATTATAAAACAGAAAAGCTTTAAAGAACAGTATCTTGTAATCGACTTTTGTTTCAGAAATTTGAGAGAGTATATTTTTTCTGTTGAGATTTTTTTAATTTTCAAATTATAATGACTAATTCAGTATTTTTTTAATACTAGATTAATAATAAAATTTGTCTAATTTTCAATGTCAGCATTTTGGCATATTAAAAATATGTCATAAATGGGAAAAATTAAATCAAAGGATATGGTAAATGGATATTTAATAAAATAATTGCAAACTAAATTAAATCCTAAAAACCTCAGGATTCTGGGATTTCATTTACTAATCCCAAATCCCAGGATTGAAAAAAAAATTGTTTGAATTGAAATTGCTAGTTATTAAGAAAATTTTTATTATATAAAAATTGTTATAACTTAAGGCAGTGTTTTCCAAACTGTGGCACCCTATTTAGGGAGCATTAGGCTTTGGCAAGGGGGCATTAAAGAATTAAATATTTTTGAGACAGACAAGAAAATAAATTCAAATTGGTGTCGAAAAAAAAAAAAGAATCAGCAAAAGGGTTATAAATATATATATTCAGGAAATTTCTATTGTATCTATTTTAAAAAGACAAAATATCGATCTAGTTTAGTGATTGAAAAAGAATTGCAAGTAGCAATATCTTCAACGATACTCTGATTTGAAAGGATGTGCTGAAAAACAAGCCCATCCGTCTCATTAAACATGTCGTATTAAACATGTATCCTATTTTTCATTGTTTTTGTAAGATATGTGTAATTGTATTAAAATTATTATATCATAATAAATATATATTTATGTATTAAGAACTATTTATGCAAAATATGATATATTGTTTTGTAGTTTTAAATTGCAAGTAGAAAATATTTATAAAATTTAACAGCTATGAAAATGAGGGGCATACCAATTTATGAAAAAAGGGGCACACAGACAAATTTTGGAAACCATTGACTTAAGGAAAAACGTATAAATACAGATAGTTCTCCATTTATGAGTTCTCAGGTTTGTGAGTTTTTTCAAATATAAAGTATCAAAAAAATTTAATTGAAAATATAAACATTATTATTATTATTATTATTATTATTATTTTTGCAATTATTCTGAACTAGACTAATAGGCATTTCAAACTATGTATATAGCTATACAATACAGTACAACTAGATGTGTAAGAGAAACTCTATTGTCTGCTCTAAAATCAAAAATGATCAAAATGGTGGTACGAGAAGTGAAAGTAGCATGCCCACTGGCCACCATGGTTTTACCAGCACATTAAGTAACTTTCATTCCCAGACTGTGCTTAAGGGAGTTATCCACCTATAAAAGTTTGTCTACTTATCCATCAGTAATAATGAAGAATAAAAATTCTTTAAAATTTATGTGACAAATATTATAATTTGCTTGATTTTAAAAGAATTGTTTTTATTTCTTTATATAAATAACTGATGATCATAAACTATTAATTTTGATCTTTATTTAATTTTATTATGGTCAAATTTCATTATTGAAAACAACCAAATTTTTAACATTTTGTATATAGAAATTTGATTTCTTGGTTTATGAATTCATTCCAAGAATAAATTAATTTATAAAGTTAAAATTGAGAACTACCCGTGTGCGTGCGTGCATGCGCAAAATATTCGATTTGTGTGTCTTAAAAAACATTACACCAATAAAATAATTTTGTCCATTTTTACTTGATTCTGGCACACTGTGCATTAGCATAATTGAACTGTCTATAGAAAACTAAGAAATATGTTACAATTGAATTAAATTATGTTAAAATGTTTGGAAAAGTATCATAATATTTTAAGTACCATAATAAGTTTAGCAAAAAATTATACAAATATTTTAAATTATTTTCATTTCTGACCAAAGTAATAACAATCTTGTGGATAAATGGTATAGAATTATTCAACCTAGCAATATAACATCTACATTCCAAATTATTAAAATCAATTAATTTCAATCAATGACAAATTATTCAAATCTAAGACTATCAGAATATTTTCTAATTATCACTACAAAATCATTATTATTTCTCATTCTTCAAACTTTCAAAGAAATTTTACTGTTTAATATTTGATATAATAAATCAACTGTACAATATTTATAAATAATTTTTCTATTTTAATATCTTAATATTGAGATAAAATATTGATTTTATTTTTATATTGAATATAAATATGTTTGAAAGAAGTTTACTTAAATATAGTTATTTCTATTGGTTTACTTTTTAAGTAAAATTAAACAGATAATTTAAACAACAAGCCTAATACAAAGTTTTAATTCCAAAAACATTTCTCAGAATTAAAAATTAAAATGCTTTATTTTATATAAAATTGATTGCTGATCAAAAGAATAACAGAAAATATTTTTCAGAAGTAAATTTTTTCCATGGTTTGTTGTTTATTTAAAATTATAAAGTAGATAAATAAATAAATAAAAAATATCAATTTGAATATCATTTACCTATTTTATATACATACATACATACATACATACATACATACATACATACGTTTATATATTTATGAATAATTAAAATTATTATACAATAAAAGTTTATAAATACCATGAAATATTTTCGGTGTTTTAGCCATTTATCTCAGATAATAAAAGTAATCTTCTAAAACAGGAATGATTCTTAAACTGACAACTATATTCCTTTATCTAAAAATTAAAAAAGTAATATTCTCAAACTGAATTATTTTTAAATAAATATTTAAAAATGATATGTATATGTATGTACAAATCACTTATTTTTCATTTATGTAAACAGTGATTCACCTGCAAGTCGACTATTTATATGGAAATTTTTTGATACGCCGACAATCAAATCAGGTGAACATTGCACATTCCCATTTATATATTTAAAAAATTATACTGGCAGAATACTATACTTGTAGGAAAATATAAAAAAATTACTGCTAAATTTAAAATATTCTTTATTATACTAAAATCTTATAGTTTATTTACTATAAAACATTTTATAACTATAGAATTTGATTTTTCAGTATGAAGAATGTATTATAGCTTTTCTAAGCACTTCTTGCTTGGTTTATAAAATTAAGAATAATGCATGTAAAGAATTGTATTTTATGATTAGTTTATTAATTAGATTTACCAATTTTGTAATATTTACTGTTTGTAAGTTTCCAAATATTTAATTGATTCAAAGAAAAAAAAGCAAAGTCAGGAGTGAGAATAAAACTCATGGGGCTTTGTCAATCTGAAGCAGCACATTATGTTGAAATTAAATAATAATAATGATAATTTTAAATACTTATAGCAAAAATAAAGAATTCGTTTAGATAATTTAGTTGTTGTTCTACAATAATTTAAATATATTTCAAAATATTTAAATGATTTAAGTCAAATTAAAATTCAATTTGTTGATGTCTATGTCATTACTCTGACATTCACACACATAATTTCAAATTATTCTTTAATTGATGTATTGCACTAATGTAATTTATTGAAACATTTTCAAATTTCTATCTTAGACCTCTAATCATATACAGGTTTTAAAAAAAAAATAACTTTCCAATTTTTTTCAAATTATTTTTAATGCTTAAAAATTTTTTAAATTTGTGTTTTAAATATCTATGGCAACAAATATAATATTTATAATAAGCAAAATATAAATATCGATATAAAATTATCTTATATTGAATCAGTTTTTTTAGTTAACTTTACACTCAATAATTAATTATATTTAAATAAAAATTATCTTATAAAAAACAATTGTTTTCTATAGTTAGACCTAATATAATTTATAAATCCTTTCCAACAATAATATTTTCCTATACAATAACTATTCTAATGCTTATTATTATATAATTTTTTTTTAGAAAATACCAATATGTACAATTCTATAAACATGCTTTAATTATATCTTAAATATATTCCTTAATTGCTTTACTGAAATATTTGTTTCATAGTATATAAATATATAAACTTTCTTAACTATTTATTTTAAACGTGCATTTACATAATTTATATATAATTCTTATAATACTGAATTTCATTAAATATTAAAAAAAAATTTAATTTTATAAATTGCTAAATTAATTTTTCAGATTCTACAAAAATCTATGAAACTTTAAAATTATATAATTTCTTCTTAAATTCTAACAAGTCATTAATAGCCTATAAGATTCATTTTCTTTTATAAACAATCATCTGCCAATATATAAAAATGCTACACACATTGTGCTCAAATGATAACTTCATTATATTAATAAAAAATAATCTATTAGATTATAATTTAACTGGAAATATATAATTATTTCGAGAATATTAATTGCAGACAATTTTATATTGAATATTTAGTACAAATTAACAATTGTTGCCAAACTGATTTATAATGTTTATTTTATTTTATTTTTTTTTATCATTATGCATATTAAAAATGTGTATGATCCATATGAAAATTGAATAAAAAATTTACTGAAATTATATAACTTTAATTTCTATGTTGTATTTTCAATACAAAAAAAAAAAAAAAATGAATTTTAAAACAGTGAAAGCTAAATATGGATTATTTATAGCAAAACTAAATGATTTTTAAATCTATCATCAATGATTATGACTGATAATTTGATATCTAATATTAAGAAATTGACTATCTTTTATTCATAATTATTATAAATAACAATGCTGGAATGGCTTAAATGATATTTGTGATCCTAGACTAACAAAGATTAAATTTAGTTCTCACTCCTGATAGCTATTTTAGTTCTTGATAATTATTAAATTTAGATTTTTTAACAACAAATTCATAATTATTTAAATGTTAATTTTAATTACAATAATTAAAATTGCATGTAGCCAGTGCCAATCAACATTATTCTTGATTTGTCAAATTTAAATAATTAAATTTTATATATTTAATTGTTATTAACAGGTAAAAAAGTGACAAAACATACTTTAAAGCTGATTTATTAAGTTTATTAAATTTAATAGCTGGCGGCCATTAATACAACAAATAAAATATGTTGAGTGCCAGGCATTTCAGGTCCCTTTTGACAGCTTTATAACCAGTATGCCAAACTTTCAATATTTATTGACTTACCCTTAGTTTCATTGGGTCAGCTTGAAGGTGAATCACTGTATCCCAAAATAAATGATTTAAAATTTTTAATTTTCTTTTTACAATATAAATTATATGCACTTCATTAATATATTTAGCATTTACCTGTTTTCTGAAGGTCTTTTTCTATAACAGAAAACACACTACTTCTCTCCATTATTTTTCCATTTTTCTTAGTATCTTCAGATGATCTCATGATGAATACATTTTGAAAATTAATGTCTCATTCTTCCAATGATTCTTTTTGTCCATAAAGTAATATTGTTTTTAAACCTAAACAAGTATGAAAAAAATAATCAAATAGAAAATCTCATGAGGAAAAAATTTTTCCTTTTGTCCAGTTTAGGAATGAAGATTTTTTGGCATCACAAAATCACTTTTAAAAGAATGTATAACTGAAAATCACAACTTTTAAGAATTATCATGATTACCTCTTAATATTCAACAATAATAATTGCCTAATTTATTATGTTAGTATTAAATACATAAAAATAATAATTAGTAAATTATATAATTTTTGTCACATTCTTTCAAGTGTGATATTAAATATATGCTAAAATCTCATCTCCAAAAATGAGCAGAAGGAACTCTCTCTCAAAAGATATTCCATTTGATTTCATACTTGTTAGGTTCAAAAAAAAATTTTTTTTTTTTTATATAAATATGAAGTCGCTCCTCAAAAATGATCTTAATAAAATTCAAATTGTTAATTTACTATTATAATTTTTCTTTCATTTCTAAAAGAATAAAATTTTCCAATTTAGTGTGATTAGATAATTTTAAAATTTTGCCACTACTCAGATTTCTTCCCAGTATCATCACATTTATGGAATATATATACTGAATATAGTCATGTTTTAAATTATATTTAAAAAAAAAACTGCTTAAATCCTATAGTTTAAATAACAAGTTTTATCAAAGTCTAAGACATTTTTGATAATAATAATGACTTATTTTTTCTTAATATTACATGGTAAAAAAATCAACTTATCTTAAATGTTAAAAGCAGTGAAATATTCTTTTTAGGAAAAATTTTTAAAGAATAAATCTTGAAAGATCATCTAATTAGTATTTTAAAATAATACTGGAACAAAAAAAAATCTTGCAATTTAATAGAAACTTTTATAATGAATGAAACAAATGAATAATTTCTGCAAAACATCTTTCAAGTAATATTTAATTAATAAATAATACAAAATCATCATCAGTATCCATCTTTATTAATTCATAAATAGCCAACTACAAAAAATTGATCTCCAACAAAACTTCACTGTTGTTACAATTATATACTGTATATTGTATAAACAAATCTTAAATTGTAACTAGTATTTATTATTATTTATTACACTATTAACAGTTATTTAGTATTTACTATTATTTTTTATACTATTTATTATTATTATAAATTTTATATAAATAATAATTCATTTGTGTAAAGTGAATCATGGGACCTAGGATCAACTATGATCATAGGCTATCAACTTTCATATATGAATCAAAACTAAAGTTTATGATATACCTGTTAGCACTCAATTTTTTTTTTTTTTTTTTTGACTTGTATTAATGGCCACCTGTTATTAAATAAACTTTAAATATGTTTTATTGCTTCTTTTACCTTAACTCTTGGCATTAAATTATATAGCTTGATCTTATTTCATTTATACATTTTTTGTATAAATATGATTACCTATTATTGAGGAAAAATAATCCCAAAATAATCTAAAATAATTAGAAATTGAAATAAAATTTTTTAATTCAATAAATGAACAAATAGATTTTAACCAAAATGTACACATTAAAATTTTAGCTTTCACAAACCAAATTTTTCATTAGACTCTTAGTGAAAATATTTTCAGATGCAGATGATATGGTTTTAAGTAATTCAAATATGGAGATAATACAAGAGTTAAAAAATTTTACACTACATAACTATCTGTTTCTTAAAATGAAGTATAGAATATTACTAACTGATATGAAACTAACAACCTTTTTATGAATGAAAAGAAAAAATAATAATCAATATTATGGAATTTGGATGTAGAATGGTTATAAATCATTTCATAAAACTAAAAACTATTTCTCAAAGGATTCATAGCAAATTTATTCAAATTATTATCCAAAGATGTTTTTGTTTTAACGTAGGGCTTAGATCACAATTGTACTTAAGTCACTTATATCCAATTTATAAAACTTAAATTATAAAATGTTTATCACAATTTAGTATTATTAATTGTGTATATGTATATATATTTATTTATTTATGTTCTATATAAAATTCTCCTTTCTTATCAAACATTATATTTTAATTTTTGCCATCAGTAAAAATTACACAATTGATCAATTGGTTGCATTTATACTTTGATCTTTCACAACAAAATATTCCCTATAGTGAAAGCTTAAAATTGATATTAAAATTAAATGTAATAATATACACAAGCTAACTTTTCTTATGTTTGGAATTTTGAAAAAAAATTATAATTATAGACCATTCTACTCTTAAAATTAGTCAGTCAACTATTATAAAGAAACTATTAGCTCGAATACAATGATGAGGATCTTTTAATCATCAAAAGCAATCATTTCAATAAAAGTTCTATAATAAGTAATGTAATAGTTATGTTCTATAGTAAAACCAAAACAAAAATTTAAATTTATTATACTAATAAAATCTTGAATAATTTATGAAGTATCTTATTTAGCAGTAGTAATCCAATATATAATGTATCATCAGTATCAAAAAATGTATTGTGTACTGAAAATTTAAAATAAATTATAATATTGTCAAAATGTTCAGTAATAATGATGAACTTCTAAGTTTTAACTTGAAAAATATTGAACTCAATAAATCAAAATTGAATTATATTGATTTTAGATCCTTTGAATATATTGCTCTTGTTAACAAACTTTTATTCTAAACTTATAAAATTTCTTTTGCTAGTTAATATAAGTGATCGACCTATTTCCTTCATTATGTGAAACAATTCACATTTTATCTAAAACTTCATATTTTACATAATATCATCAATATTTTATTTTTATTGAAGGAAAAAGAGAGAACAGGAGAGAACTAAACAGATTTATAAATGAATCTATCATCATCAATACATCTATATAATATCATTGATATATTATCCTTAATTTCAATCATAAATTCTAAACCAAAATGAACTTTTAAATGAACAACTAAAAACTGGCAGTAGCATTAGGATATTAGATCATATAGATTTTGCTAACTTATGGATTCTCCAAAAATTAAATTCACAGTTAAAATTCAAATCAATAAACTACATCAAAAATGACATCTCCAGAGTTGTCTGCAAATACTTTTCCAAAAAATCATGAATCAAATCTATATATGATTACAGATTTGCACTTGTAATTGCATTTCTGGAAAGAAAATCCAGCTCTCCAATAAGAATCTTTCTGCTATCATCTACAACATTATATATCTCAAAAATAATATAAACATGATTCTTGGAGAATATATAATATATACAAATAGTCCTTTGCTTATGAAGGACTTCAGTTTGAATCTTGAGGTCTTAAGTCAGAATGGGTGAAAGTCACAAATGTCCAAAATTAATTTACCTTCCACTCTATTGTAATACACCTAAACACAAAAATATAAGAACCAGACATACAAAATGCTTTCTGTATATCAAGACTACTGCTTGAGGTCTCAAACTCATGAATTCTATTTATTAAATCGTGTGATTGGGCAATGCATTACCATCGTAAGTACAAGTAATTAGAAGTCAAGGATTACCTATATGTAGAATACTTTTTCAAATTCTTTATATATCAATCATATTTTATTGATTGTAAACACTTTTTAGATTATATTTTCTTTTATTTGCAAGAAATCTACTTTACACTATTATAAAATAATGTTAAAAAACAAAATATTGTATATAAAAAAATAAACATATTTATTTACATAAAGTGACTAGAAATGCTGTTAAAATATTACAATGCTAGATTTTTCCTATTAATCATTATTTCATTGTCATTTTATGCATGGGAATATGTAATATATTTAAATAATAATGATTGTAAGTGAAGATGACGACAAACACAATACAAACAGAAATATTATTATTATGAATTATAAACAAACATCTTTTATTTAACTTTTTAATTTAAAAAAAAAAAAAACACATTTAAAGTTTTTCTCGTGTCCTACCATCTTTGTCAGTTCTTCTTTGCACTTATATTCGTGTTCTCGGATTTTGTAGAATCTTCTCTTTGCATCAGTAATAGCCGCTCTAAGACAGACTCGTTTAGTGTTCAATAGGATCCGCTTCGATTTAATTGGTAGCTTAAGCGAGTCTATTGTCCTTGGGAAGACTACTGATGTAACACTCATGTAAACCCTTCACTTTTTACGTGAGTGTTACATCAAGAGAGTCTTCCCAAGGACAATAGACTCAATTAAGCTACCAATTAAATCAAAGCGGATCCTATTGAACACTAAACGAGCCTGTCTTAAAGCGGCTATTACTGATGCGAAGAGAAGATTCTACAAAACCTGAGAACACGAATAAATTTAAAGTTTTTTCTTCATTTCCATAAAATATGAGAAGTGGACAATGAATGAAACATCTGCAGCTGTATAGTGCCATGTATAGAGAAGTTATTTTTTTTCTTCTATTTTCCCCCATTCCTTTTTGTTATTAAAAGACATTACTGTCTGTATTATTTTAATTCCATTTTTATGTTAGTTGGTATTCCCATTTTGTATACTCTTTGTAAATTGTGTGTAAATTGTCTCTGTGTACTTTTGTAAATCACCGAATTTCTAAATAAGCTCTACAGCAAAGTTGCCATCATCAGGCTTACAAAAAATTACTTAATAGAATATAGCCAAACAAACAGTGTTGGCTGTATTCTAGTTTTTTGAAATTAAAGCTTAAGAAAACATTAGCTATCTGTACAAATTTTAATAATAAAGCAGAAATAAAATTGTATATTATTAAAATTTTTTGAATTTTGAAATTTTCTGAAATATTAAAATGAAATTTCATCTTCTTAAGTATGAATGTTCATAATTAGGATGCTAACTAATTCTATTAATCATTCAAACAACTACACACAGATTGCCTGAAAAAAAGAACTAGAGATGAAGAAATATCAATAGTTATCTGTTAAGGAATTAAATTTGGATATCTATCTATCAGATCTGATTTAATATTTAAAAAAAAAAGGAAGCTAAATAAAACAAACTCTTCCAAATGAAATACAATGTAGTTTCTTATTTCATAATTATACTATGTATCAGTTTCTTATTTCATAATTATACATTGATAAAAATGGGTAACTTTTAAAAAGCTAAATAAAAAGCTGGCTCATAAAGAACAATACTATTTTAAATACTCCAGAATGATAGATAGATACCCAGCAATAAGAAAAAATAAACAAATGAGGCATCTGTCAGATTACTATTTCCAATTTTAAGGTGCTGGATGTTTTTGGATAATAAAAATCCCAGAATTGAGCAATTTCTAATCCCATAATTTTGGGACTATTTTATAAAACTGGTCAAAGATTATTTTATATTATTTTCAAGGTAAAAACATCTCATTTATTCACTTTATTATAAGACAAATATTGTCAAAATTAACACAATTGATAGATTTCAATTTATTTTTAATGTTTTCCATTGAAAAAACAATATTCATACATTTATTAAATTATATGATACAGGAAGTTCATATAAATTTGATTTAAAATATTGGGATTAAGATTTTATCAAACAGCAGCAATGAAATACTATAGTTTTTTTTTAATTATATATCTATGCAAAAAACTTCAATATGCATTATGTAACCACAAAAAAATATTGGATGGTTTAACTTCCTTAATTTGAAGCTAATCTTCAAATCAAACATTTAGGTGAAGGTTGAAGGATAACTGATTAAGCTGGAATGAGATAAAAATTCAATTGAAAAAGATTTTAATAAAATGTTTTATATTCCTTGATGAAAATGCATTTCAGGTTTGTTACTGCTTATCAGTTTTAAGAAGAATAAACTTAATTAAAAAACCACTCTCTTTATAGAAAATTACAATATATTTGAACATAATATTTTACTTTTAAATCAATATTTTTATTATATATGTAATGGGTATATTAATGATAAATAGAAGAAAGATAATCCCTAAGGATCAAACAATACATAGTATAAATATCAGTTATGAGATATGAGATATAGGAAGAAAATTAAGGAAAAAACTTATCAAGACAATGGAATTATAATATTAGGTCAATAGGAGACTGTTGGTTGCAAGTATTGGAATAATTTTTTCTGAATATAGGATAACTGTAGGGGAGTAATTGCTAGGAAGCAAGGGAGCAGTGTGATGTATGGATTATGGTTAAAATCTTATGCCATATGCTATTAATTTCAATACATTTATTAATGTTGATGATTTGTTTTATATTAGTAATTTCTGTGTATTTCTAAATGCAAATATATTTTATTCAAATATAATGTTTTCAGTACTTTTTTTATACTTACACTTGTGATTTAACTCTTGAATGCTTTTGCCATTAATACACATTAAGGCCACAAAACAAAAAATGATAAAAAACAATACAGGTAGTCCTCGACTTATGATGACCCGACTAACGACAATTCACATTTATGACAACAAAAATTATTAAAAATTCTTTAATGCAGCTTTCCCACTTGCATGTACAGCTCTGTTCAATGAGGCTTTCACCTCGAAGGAGTAGGTTCGGCTATCGGGCAATACTCGATTCGAGACCGATTAGTTATGACAGTACTGTGCAATGCGATTTATTTATCAGGCGATTCCATTGCGCAGTATACAATGCAACGAAGCATGCAAATGCAAAACAAGCACCATCGTTTGTAATGTAATAAAGCAACTCTAAATGAAATTTATGATTTATTATTATTATGTGCATCCATACTAATATTTATATAAGGAAACATCACAGATATCTTACAAAAAGTTTGTGACTAAGTCATAAGCAAACAGGTTACTGGTATTATTATCTCAGTAATTTATGTCTGATAGCTATAAATACAAATTTATTCTGCATGTGTTAGTTTTCATAATCCGAAACTATGTTTCTATTACTTATTGGTCTCATATAACAGTGTTTTTAAAAATT
>WUQG02427513.1:0-14602 GCA_011317285.2 Androctonus mauritanicus | reverse complement strand
GTCATTTGTCCGATGTATTATTTCATAAATAAACTTGAATAAATGTTATACCTTGTGTAAAATGTTCAACTTTATTTCGCAATTAGTTTGCGAGTTATTCAAATTTGAAATCGTCAAATCATTGTGAAACACCCTGTATTTTAATATTTAATGTAAATTTAAAACATAATTAAATGTAAAAATATAGTTTTGATGCAATCTCAATAATTAATACTGTATACAATGAAATCTTGGATATCTGATTTTTGATTTAACTAACTTGGTTGTTATATCTATAATAAACTTATTTAATAGGACAAAAATAACAAAATCTTATCTTTAATTGTACTTTTGGACAAAATTTCTTTCCAGTTACATAAAAAAATTAAAATAATATTCATATCATATATATTTTTTTTTTTTTACATGGTATTGAGTGATGATTACAAAATAAAAAATTAAATAATCTTAAACATTCAAGTTTGATTGGTTCATGAAGAAACAGAAATAATCTGATAAGCACTTTAATAAGGAAAACAATAATTTATTATTAATAAATAAATAGATACTAATATCATAATACAGTAAAGTTTTTGGCCTTCTATAGCCCTCCTAATGTTTCTAACAAGTGTGCATTTCATTCTACATGAGCATGTGATGTAGACTATCCCTGTTAGGATGGTTTGCAAATAAATATTTCACTATGATTCATATTGACATTTAAATGATTATAAAACAGTAAAACTCATTAATAAGACAAAAATATAAATAAAATACAACTCTTTCATTTTAAGCATATACAAATTAGAATAAACAAGTTTTCTATTATATACCATTACATTTTTGTTTTATCATGTTTTCGTTTCATAATGCAAATTACATATAAACAACAATAAAAAATAATTAATAATAATAAAATGGTTGAAAAATAATAATCACATTAAAAATGACAAGCTGAAATAGTAGTTATATTGAATTGGAATCTAAAATTCAGTGCCTATGAAAGAAATAGCAAATGCTTAATTCAGCTGTTTTTATAATATCTCCACATGCATTGTAATCTATTCAAATCATTTTCATTCAGGACTGCACTCCATGGAAGATAGTAAATGCCTCAGCCTTAATCCTTGTCTCATGTTTTGAATCAGTTTAATAATCTTAACTTCATGAACCCAAAGCACATCCATCTTATATTTGTAGACTTTTCTTGATAACAGAAAATATGTTTACCCTAATTTGTACATGCTTACAGCAAAAAAATTGTATCTTATTTTTATTTTTCTCTTAGAGTTTTACTATCCTGTAACCATTTAAATGTCAATGTAGAGCCATAGTGAAATATTTATTTGTAGTGTTATAATTGGGAAGGCCTACATCACATACTTATGTAGAAAGACACACACTTGTTAGAAGCATTTGAAGAGAGCCATAGAAGACCAAAAATATTACCATATGATATTATAAACATCTGTATTTATTTGTTGATGATAAATTACTGCATTCCTATTTAAAAAACGAATTATTATACAAACTTAAAAATATAAACAAATAAATAAATAGTACTGAATAAATAACATAAATTTCAGTAAGATGATAAAAATAAGAGAACAACAAATTTATAAGAGTTCTTGCTGTATTAAAACCATTCACTATTCTTTTAATGTATCTGTATATATAATACTGACTACTTTGTCAGTGCTTTGATTTTTCTCTGTCTGTTATGGCAAAACTTTGTGAATTTTGTTTTGCTTTTCTGTTTTTTAACTCATTATCTGAATAACGTTTGTGAAAATTCAAAATAATGGAAAATTTTCTTCTAAAATTTCTGTGAAATTCACTAGTAGTTATATGCTTTAATAAAAATCAATAGGAAAATTATGTGAATTTTTTTCTTAATTTAATTTATAAACTTTTTATTATGTCTCTCTTATTTTGAGAAATAAATATGGTGATCAGGTAGATAATTAACAACAGAAATATTGTAATAACTGAACAACATAATTTACAGTCAAACATGGATTATTTTGGTGTTTAAATGCTATGATTAAAAAGAAATACCATAAAAATAACTGATAATAGTATACACAATGTAAACAAAGCATATTATTACAAAATATTGTTTTTTAATTAACTGAAATTCAAATAATTTCAGTTTAATTAAAAAACCATTTTCTTCATTTGATTGCAAATTAACTATGATATAATAAAGAAATGAATCCTAAGTAAAAGTAAACTATAAGTTACAAAATCCTAAAATAACTAGCACTAATGAGCAGACCAATAGATTAAAACCAACAACAACAGCTTCGAGAAGTGCTTTCAGCCATTTTTTATTGCCATCTTCAGCTCGTACAAACTTAAAAGAACAAGCGTTCCTAATGCAGAATAAATGTTCTAGAACTTGAAATTTAAAAGTAAAGTTTTTAAAGATTACAAACAGAATAGAATGAAACAAAAATTAAACATAATTGTGTACTATTAATATAGGGTTAGTGTAGAACAATAGTGGGATATAAATAAAAACAAAACTAAAAATAAAAATTTTTTAAAGTTAATATTTAAAAATTAAAAGATTGGTACACAAAATATCCTAAGGGGTGGAAGTCCTCTTATTAAGAACTATCAATATAGAAACCTTGGGAGTACCTTTTGAGGAAACATAATACCTATAATTAACTCCTTTTAATGGCCTGCAGATAAGGATCTTGGCATACTTGTCAAGCCAGTTCTTAATAAGAGGACTTCCACCCCTTGAGACATTTTGTGTATCAATCTTTTAATTTTTAAATGTTAACTTTAAAAAATTTTTATTTTTAGTTTAGTTTTTATTTATATCCCACTATTGTTCTACACTAACCCTATATTAATAGTACCACAATTATGTTTAATTTTTGTTTCATTCTATTCTGTTTGTAATCTTTAAAACTTACTTTTAAATTTCAACTTCTAGAACGTTTCTTCTATATTTGGAACGCTTATTCTTTTAAGTTTGTATGAGCTGAAGATGGCAATAAAAAATGGACAAAAGCACTTCTCAAGCTGAACTGTTGTTATTGGTTTTAATCTATTGGTCTGCACATTAGTGCTAGTTATTTTAGGTTTTTGTAAGTTATTACCGTATAGAGCAGTGACTATAATTTGCTTAATAAACTATAAGTTAAATAAGCAAGATAAACTAATTTATATTGTTATAGTTTGCTTTTATTTAATATTTACAGATAAGAAGTCTTACATTAAGAAATGAATCTTGGACATTTATAAATCTTTCAGATATTAATATTGTAACTTACATACAATAACTAAATATTTTCTTTCCTAGTTAATCTGCAATTTGGATAATCCAATCCCAAGTAATTAGGAATCTACCGTATTATAAATATTTGTTTTATATATTTTGGAAGAGAATGAAGGTAAGAACAATTAATAATACTGTGAGAAATATGAATATTAGATTGGCACTAAATTATTCTTCTAATCTTTTTAATACACTCAGGTATACTAAAGATCCATATGAACATGACAAGCAAAAATATGTTATTTCTATATTTAATAAAGGCTTAATAGATCAAAAATGTATCAAAGAAAAATTTAAAAGAAAAGCTTCATGAACATGACTATGACTTAAGAAAAAATAACATTATAATTGCTCTGAGCAAATGATTTTATGAGGATGATTTAGAGATCAAGTAAAATGAAAATAATAAAGGCTCATCACAATCATAAAGAAGATATGTTTAAAGAATTCTTGACAATCTTAGAGAAAATCAAAATACATAAATGTGATTAATGATCAGCAAAACTAGAATATTTCTAATATAGGTCTACATCTACTATATCTAGAAAAACATTTAACAAACTTTATTTTTAATAATTTATACATATTTTAGCTTAGATTTTTTAATAATTAATTTATCATTAAATTTCATCATTTAGACCTCTTTTACTGTATTCTAAGTGCATGAACTATTTTGAATTTTTAATGCATATTTTATTGATGTTCAATTGTTTATTTTATTTTGTATTCTTTATGTAAGCTGAAGATGGTTGGTAATTGCAACTGAAAACATTTCTTTCATTAAAGTGTTTTGAACTTTATTTATTTAAGATCTTTGAACTACTGTTAGGTGCTTGATTTTACTAATGTGAATAATCAGCATATATACTGTATCTTTAATTTTATAAAATATGAAAGTTAATAATCAGGTATATTAATGTAAGTTATGTTTTAAAATACAGTTTTTCTAGAAATGAATTAAAGTGAAGTAAATTTTAAATTATTATTATATTAAATACTAATTTTATTAATTTGAGTTATTCTAGTTATTATTTAATTTTTAATCTTTTTGAGATTCTTTATTAATCTATTAAGGAGTGAACAATTTTTCAAAACCCAATCCGAAGAATAAAAGAACTGTTTTATTTTATAAAAAAAAATTCTATATATATTAATCTCTAAAAATGTTCATTTTGGAGTTTTATCATAAAAAAAAGCAATTATTAAACAAAAATATGTACACTGGTTTCCAAAATTAAAGTTAAGTTATTTTTAAAAATAAAAAATTTCCTTAACAGATTTTAGTAAAATTTATTTCAAATTAGAGATGTGAATGCCAAATTTTTAAGTTTGAATCTTACCTTTAATAATAGTAAATGTTGAATTTACTATTGAATCTTTCATGATATAAAGAAAATTCATCAATGTTTGAGTTTCTTTATTTTTATATAAAATGAAATTGTTTAAAGATATTTAGTAGTAAGATTTTAATTTTTCTTCAAAAATATGTGTAATATCTTCTCTTATAAAATTCATTATAATGTTTCATATATATTTATTTGATACAATAAAGTGAAGAACCATAGGAAAGTTTGGAACTAGAATAAGTTCAGACCTGTGTATCAAGAAATTTTGAATATCCACATTTAAGAATGCTTTCAAAATTATCACAATAATTTTGGAAGATCGTAAAGTATCAAGAAGTTGAATAAAATGTCCAATGATTATTACAATGATTTATTCATGATAATCATTATTTTTGCATTAGCAACAAGTTACTATATGATGTGGTTTACAATTAAATCACTTTTTTAAGACCAGGAGAACTATTTCATGATAAACTATATACAGAAGACTTGATGATAGTCAATGCTATTAGTCATTATTCAGTCAGTTCATCTGAACTGGTTGTCAAAATTTATTGGGTTCACTCACTTACTCTAGAGATAGAAAACAAAAGAATTCAGTTAAATTCTTGTGAATTTGCTAAATATTTTACAGCATAAGTGAAATGAAAATAATAAATTATTTTAGAGGTCATTATTTAGATTCATTAAAAATCATACATAATTATTTGAAAATAATCAGGATGAGAGAAAGAAGTCATGGTTCAACAGAAACTAAGACTTTTCTCTCACAACTTCATGTAAGCATGTTAAACAATGAAAATATGCATTAAAATAGATTATAATACCATTGTGCCTATTTTAACTATTACTTTATAAAATAATTTTCTTTCTGAGAAAAATAAATTGAGCCAGTTGTTAAATATTTTAAATGACAACAATGATGATAGTAACTTTTATGTAAGAATATCTATAATTTATATCCATCTCACAGAATAGTTTATTTGAATTGATGCAGAGAATGATGAGCCATTGATCTTGCTCTTCTGGAGAAAGATCAATGGTCCATAATTATTTATATATTATAGTCACAATATCAAAAACCATGAATCTGCAAATTTTATTATACCAAAATATAGGAATATGTTTTTTAAAGTTCTTATTTTAATATTAATTGAAATTAGCATTATTGGTTGAAAACAATTTCTCTGAAAGACATGAATAAAATAGGAATTAGTTTTAGTAATATAAAACAGTATTTTTCTGCAAATTTTAAATCATTGAATGGCCATTTCTCAAAACTGCAATTTTTCAAATTTGTGGTTTTGAAATGGTGTAGACCAATTAAGATTTAATTTAAATATTGTTATCTCAAAATAGAAAGAGAATCCTTCCAATATCAGGAAAAGAAAAACTTTTAGTTGCAATGATCTGGGATATCATGCTGAATAGACACATTTTGTCTTATATTTGAAAACATTCAAACACTCAGTATTGTAGAGATCCTTGAGTATTATGTACATATTATCTGGAGTACTACTGCTCATTAATTTTGTTAATTGATATTATTCATCCACAAAGTGCTCAGCTTATTAATGATTTCCTTGAGACCAAAGATATTTTAAAAGATGAATTGGTCAAACAAATTTCTGGACTTGAATTTGAAAGGTATGCTTGAGTTGCTTTAGAAAGGGATCCATAATGTTAGAACTTTCCATAAGCTAAGTTCTGACCTTATTAAAAAATGTAGGAATCTGAAAATGTAAGACCTTCAAATTTTTGAAGTCATCAATAATCCTGTAATCAGTATGACTTGTTATAGTGAGTGCTATATAATCATAAGAGAATATCACATTACTTATTAATCATTTGATCTGATAAATCTGACATCTCATTTTAAAGTACCATGTTCTCATAATCATGAATTATAAAATAAAAAAAATATTTTTATACTTAAATAACATTCTTATTAATTTTATGATTATGTGTATACATATTAAATTTTATTAAATTTTGTCAAGTTCTGTTAGGTAAATTTTATATTTTTTTTGGCAATGACGTTCAAACTTTAATTTTAGACATCAGCATATTATTACTGGAAATTCTTAATTTATAAAGATCAATCATTCAGTAAAAGTAAGTCAAAACATACATATGTTGAAGCATACTTTATACAGTATTAATATGTTACAATGATATAACACTAAAAATAATTAATATTAAACAATAAACATATAAATCATGTGGTAAAGCAGTTGCTTACCATCTTGAAGGTCCTGATTCAATTCTGAGTCCTACATATCCAGTTTTTCTGGAGGGGCCAGGTTTGGACTCAGATTGTTACCCAAAAATAATTCTATGTAGGTATGGATCTATAAATGTTTGATCTATATAAGTTGGGGGTTGCTTGTACTTTATAATAATTAAGTTTTAGATTTAATATTCACAATTCAAAAATATTTGTCAGTATCAGTTATCATTATTATATTTTATTTTGAAAATTTTTACGTATATGATTGAAAGTAAATTGTTTAATAGCAATGAACAAAATAAAATAAAAGATTAAAACTTCACAAAAAAGTTATAATTAAAAATATATATTATTATTATTATATCTGATGCTGTAGCAGCAGATAAGATTATTTTAAGAGAAAAAAAAGAGATTAAGAGAGAATAAAATTGATTTGTCTGTTATGCGAAATGAATGATTATTATCTGTTTTGTGAATACAAAACTATTAAAACATGTTCTATTAATGATTCAATTGAGATAATAACAAATCATTTATTCTCAGAAAAATTAAATTTTTATTAAAAAAATGTAATGCAATTTACTGAACATATATATTTTAACAGATTTGCTGATGTGAATATAATGTAATGAATCAATAATCACTAATAAAGAATATTTATTTTAATATTTATTTTTTGTTTTTCTATATTTCATATAATAAGGACTGAAATATTCACTTTAAAAAATGTATATATATCATATCATTCATATCTGCTCTATTTCTGTATTAAGATATTAGTAAATAATTCTGTTTTTAATAATATTTCAATTTATTTTTTCTTGTAATGATAACATTGTTTTATTGAAAATAAAGCTATTCTACATTTTCATTAAAAATGACAAAAACAGGTACTTGAAAATCTTGCATTCAAAAATCCAATTAACTTATAAGTTAATTTAATAGCAATATAAACATATATTTCTGTAAAATCAACAAAATGTAAATATATATTACTAATTATTTATGGATAGATTATACATATATGATCTATTGCATATTCACAAATTTTCATTAATAAAAATTTGACTTTTCACTATATTCCTTTATTAATCCATATGGAACTTCCCATAATGCATTTAGCTAATCATTCGATTGAACTTTGAATTTTAAAATGAATATCTTCCAAATATAATAATAATAATGTTACTTATTTACTATTCAAAAAATTATATAAATACATTATAAAACATTAAATTACTTAAATATATTTATTTTGCCAATTGTTTTATCTTTTAAATACAATAACTATAATTAGAATGACTTTTAATATATAGATAATTCCTAACTTTATGAATTAATTCATTTCTTGTGCTTGTAAAATAAAAACTCATAAAATGGGAATTTATTTCCCATAGACAATGTTAAAAAACAGGGATTTTGTTTTCAACAATTAAATTTGACCATAGTATTAAATAAAGGCCAATAAAACAATAGTTTATGTTTAAACAATGATTTATTTAATTAAAAAAATGAAGATATAGCCTTTAAAATTACAAAATTTATTATAAATTATTTGTGATATAAATGTTAGATTTTTAATCATCATCATCGATAGATGAGTAGATAAGTTTTTATATAAATAAAATACTGCTTTAGACATAGTATGGAAATGAGAATTATTTATATAATATTCTAACGAAACCATGATAACTAGATAGTGTGCTATTTACATTTCTTGGCCCACTATCTTGTTTTTCACATTTTATATCAGATAAGTTTCTGCAATGAATTGTGAAAAATCAAGATGGCTGACCAATCTGGAAAAAATACTTATAAACTGAGGAACTTTTAAAGAAAGAACTATCTATACTATAGTTCAAATATCAATTACTACTTGGGATCTATATAAAATATATATATATCAATCAAAAACTCATTTATGCAATATACATAAATTTTACATTTTACTATTGTATATATAAATTTTATTATACATATTTTAATAATTTTTATATTTATTTTCTTAAAATGTAAAAATTACAGTAATAATTCTATGTAATTTAAATATTACAATTTTTGTATCTTAAAAAAATATAACAATCATGAAAATATGTACAGGGTGTCTATAAAGTCTCTCTGTAGTGGAAATGATGATTCCCATTCATGCATTCTTCCAGCAGGATGGTGCTATGGCACACCCTGCTAATAAAAGCATGTCCCTTCTTGAGAATGTTTTCGCAGATCACTTGATCTCTCGTGGACTCTGGCCTTACAAAGTCTCTGGACCTTACTCTTCTTGACTTCTTTTCCTGGGGTGCAATAATGGGAGCTGTGTTTGCAAATCAACCAACATCATTCGAACAATTGATGGAAAACATTGTTGCCTATACCCAGAGCATCAGCAATGCCACTCTACATGACGTCTTCTGAAACAAGTGTAGAAGAATGGATTTGTGCCTGTGCATGGACAGAAGCACTTTCAACATCTCCTGTAAACTTGTGCATACCCTCACCACTTAGTATAGTTCATTCTTAATGTGAATAAAATGCTATATTTTCCTGTTTATTGAATTGTTGTTTTTGTTTTTCACTGTGGAGGGACTTAATGGACACCCTGTATAATATATATATATATATATATATATAAGATAAAATGTAAAATCATAACTTTTATAAAAATGATTATTATTGTTAATTATCATCAAAATTCACATCAGAAGATTATTATAAGAAAATGCTCATTATTTAACAAATTTATCTATTTATCTATTCAATAGAAAGGAAAATTTTATTTTCAGTGCACTCAAGCTATTTTATTTTGATCTAAATAAAATATTTTGTTTTAATATAATAATAGTTTAGAGACAAAAATGATTTCATATTGCGA
The DNA here is from genome assembly GCA_011317285.2 of Androctonus mauritanicus. Taxonomy (NCBI): domain Eukaryota; kingdom Metazoa; phylum Arthropoda; class Arachnida; order Scorpiones; family Buthidae; genus Androctonus; species Androctonus mauritanicus. Next base: position 4,883 of record WUQG02427513.1, on the reverse strand, counting down.
TATAACCTATTTTTACATTATTTTATTATATCTGTAATAAGACATTTTCTTAAATATTCAGTTGCAAAGTGCCTGGTCAACAATTATTGAAAAGAGAGTATCAGGTAAGCAGACATTAGCATTAACTCTAAATGTACATTGTAATATAGGTATCCCTCCTATAAACATAGCTTCCTACAACACAGTTTCACTGTAACATGATTTGAAAATTGTGGAAACCCTCTTATAATATGGTACTTTTACAACATTGTTTTACTTAACATATTTAGAAAATTACATTTACTCTCTATAATAAAAAACATTTTGATTAATTTTTGTAAATCCATACTACAGACACACACAAATTGCAATCATTGGGGAATTCTTTGTTAAAATTAGTCATAAATGCAATTTCACTAGTATGCCGTGAAAAAGATGATGTTTCTTGGTGACCACTGAATATTTTGCATTCCAAACATTCGGTTCTTGGATAAAAATAAGTTTTTATTTTCCAAAGAGAAATGTGAAAGAGAAGAAAAACTTTTTTATTCATAAATTTTTTTAGGTATATGTTAAGGAATGATTATTTTGTAGTGAATTAGATTACAGATTTTGTAAATAAAGCAGAAGATACACAAACTTTAAATACAGAAAAAAGTTCAGAAAGTGAAGTTGATATTGTTAAAGAAAAATAAAATGTTCTTGTTTTAACAAAATAGTGGTAAGGAAGATATAATTATTAAAAGAATCTTATATAGGCTGTGCATTTTTTCTTTCCTTTTGTTTTACACATATTGTTTTTTAGAGTCTTACGTATATATTTTTTCTTTCTTTATGTTTTGTGTTATTAATATTCTTAATAAAAATTAAGTTTCTTATGTTAAGTGAATTAAAGAAAGTTATTTGTTTTTAATTGGTTTTGGAATATAACTCTCTTTTTTATATTGGCTCCAGGTCTCATAACAGTTTCACACAACATGATGTTTTTTAGGAACTTATCTATGTTATAGGAGGGATATCTGTATACTGATCATCTTCTCAATTAATTTAACTGCATTGTGTATAGACTATAACTGTTCTCTGCTTTCTCTCAAACTATATAAAAATTTTATTGATTTTGATTATTTTTGTATGAGAATACCTTTGTTTATTTCTTGTAATTTGAATAATATAAACTCTACCTTCAATTTATGTGCTTCCAATTTACAAATTTTCGCAATACAGAGCCTATAGATTTATTTCTGTTGTACAATACAGGATCGTTCAAAAATCCGGAAAAATCGCGATGTAATTAAAAACGACAAAATTGCAAGAAAAAATAAATTTATTATAAAGAAAACTAGATGATAACATATTTACATTATTTACAATTGCAGTTACTCTATGTAGCCGCCATCTGCTGTTACAACTTTTTCCAGGTGGGTCCAGAAACTCTGACACACATGCATCACCTCGTCTCGGTCTAATGAGGCCATGACCTCGACAATGGAAGCTTTCAGGGAGTCTTTGCTGTTGTTGTGGGTTTCGTTGACTTTTGATTCGACAACGCCCACATGTATCCTTCAAATCGCACGCACGATAACATCATGATAGCGTCTTCAACAAAATAGCGACAATAATTGCATGTTTCTTCTCGCTGGCTATGTGAAACTGCCTTTACAGTCAGACTGCTTTTGATGTTTGACCCGGTCAGAAATGACTTCCTCTGTCTCAGACTCTCTGACCGAGTCAAACATCAAAAGCAGTCTGACTGTACCCTGAACCTTTTCACTAGATCATAAACCTGCATCTTCTTGTAACTGAACCACTCGATTATTTTCTGCGGCGACTTTCTGGCGCGAAGAGACTTGAGTATAGCCACTCTTTGATCGTGGTCAGCACGTGCTGACGACACAGCGGCCATTTTGCGAGTGCCTAGTCTCTACCAAGGTCACTACCTTGTCACATGCAAGTATAGCCAAATTACCACCCAACTGGAAATAGCGCAAATCCCTGCATTAATTTTTCCAGATTTACCTGAATGGCCTTGTATATTCTAGTATGCCTACTATATATACTTTATATGCTAATCATTATCAACAAACAGATCATGTTTTTATTTGAATAGTAACATTGTCACTTCTGACAGACAGAAATTTAAATTTTTAATAAGTTATATGTAAATAATCTTTTTATTAATAGTAACTAGCATTAGAATGCTTTATTATGGAAAACCTTTCAAAATGAGCATATCATCATTGATGATTGAAATAAACATCGAAAATGACAACAAATTCTCTATATTTACAAAGTTATGTTTTTGATGAACACTGTAAATTATGGAAAAAATAGTTTGGCAAATCAAGAATTAATTAATCTTCACATCGCTTATTCAGTGTAAAATTTTTAATATTTTCTGTTAATATTCACAAACAATAATTTAACATTAATCTAGTTTATATTATTAAGAATATGAAAAAAATAAAATTACCTGATTCTGTCTGTTTCTTGGCAAGTAAAATTTCAATATCTATAGATAAAAGATCAGTTCATTATTATGTAGAAAACACTCACCATTATTATCAAACTGTATTTATTTAGAAAATACCATTAATTTTTTCGCATTGAGGAAGAAGGCAGAATTTGAAGACAATGCAATAAAGTATTTCGAATTTTTCGTTCGCAGATTCTGTCTGATTATAGTTTAAATTATTAAATAGCTTTATAACTTATTTTTAGCATGTATTAGATCTATTTGCTTACAAACTGAACAGAAAAAGGTATCGAGACTTCCGGAATAAAATCTTCGGCCAAATAACAATGATACTTTTGTAGAATCTCTTAAAATAAAAAACAGTAAAAATCAAAATGTTAATTAAGAAAAGAAAAGGTGCTTAATGGGATTTTCACCTTGGGTGATTTCAAAAGAAACGTCTTCAGTTAATTTAATATTAAAAGGTGGTGTCGGTGGAAAAATTCTGCAATAAAAATTAATAATAGCTGAAAATGATTTTATATTTTAATTAAATTTGAATATTGCAAGCAACTTTCGAAATTCTACATTATGTTAATTTTTACCTTTTTAATTCTAGAATAGGATTTCGAAGATATTGGATTGGATGTGCTAAGTGAAATGTTGCATTTCCTTTTTAAAATAAAGTAAATTATTATTTGTTAAAATTCGATATCAATATAAAACAATTAAGTTGAATGTATAATAAATATGTACCTGTGTCAAAATTTGTAAGAGATTGTTTAATTGGAATTGAACAATTTTGATTTTCAAACAATTTCTGTACCTAAAATTGAAATTTTTCATTCATTAAATTTCTTCTAACTAATAATTTTAATATAATGCACTATTTTGTATAACGGGTGGCCAACCCGCGGCCCTCCTTGAACATTTTTCCGGCCTGCAATATTCATCATACTTTTACAAACTATATTTATTTTATAATGGCCAAAGTAATGAAAACCGATGTATTAAAAAAATACATTATTTGTGCATCCATATATTCAAAAATTAACTGTCGAAATTATGAGAAAAAATTAACTTTGATTTTAAAATAATATTCTTGCGAACATATGACAGATATTGTCTGTTTTACTTATGAGTTTGCAGAATAATTATAGTTTTTCGCAGAATATAATTTATTCACTCCAAAAAAATGTCTATAGTGGGTTTAAATCTAATATGGGGATATATAATTTTATATGCGGCCCGCGGAGTTATGATGCATTTCCAAAGTGGTCCGCGAGATCATTTGGGTTGGCCACCCGTTGTATAATGATATAGTATGTGAGTTTATGCATTGCAGCATTCTCTCTCTTTGAAAATCTAATAACCATAAAATTTATGGTGCTAGTTTTATTTTTCAAATAAAAATAATAAACAATTATGAAAATTTGGCAGCTTTTTCATAAAACCTAACTTCATCCCAGTTACTAAAACACGCAACATTTAACTGTTGTCCAGCTTAATTTTGTATAAAAAACAATTTCATGTTAGTAATGGAATTCCAGTATCAAATACTCAAAATTGAAACAAAGAATGGAGAAATTTTAGAAGTTAAACTCATTATAAATGATCAACTTATATTTTTAAATATTACTTTCTAGAATTTTGTTTTTGGATTCTGCATTCACTAGAGAAAGTTGATTCCATACTTTTGATAGTGAACCAAAACTTAGGAAACTCAATATTCTACAATGATTTCAAAATTATTATTGATCTTTGTGAAATTAGAATCAAAAAGTAAAGATTGTCTTCTATGAAATTTGATAAATTTAAATTTATTTCTCAAATAACACTATGATATAAATTCTTTTTTTACAATCCACAAGAATATATTTTATTTTTAGGATCACTATGATGATCCTAAAAATATATTTGGAGAAAATCATTAAAATTTAAAAACAAAGTTTGAACTTAAATGAAATGTATGCATTTAAATACAGAAAGATCTCAAGAACTGTTGGTAATATCATAAATAAATTTTTAAATATGCTCGAGTTCATTTAGTGGGTTTTAGACTCCTATGTGAGCTTTAATGTGATGATAAATAATATGTGATATACCATTTAAAAAAATTTTTGTTTTTTAATTAATTATTTTCTTCACAGCTATTGGCATTAAAAAGTAAAACTAAAAGGAGTTTTGTTTGTTATAAAAATTTTCCTGATCTATATTCTTAAAATGCAACTTAACAATGACAGTTAAATCCACCATTGCTAAATTGGGTCCGAACTCATACTTGTCCCCGGCCAGGTGAACTTGAATCAGATGGAGGGCATCATTTTATGATGCTGTTTATTGAAAGAGGTAAATTTTAAATCTTGATAGTGTATCAATGAAAACTAAAAATACTCTGCCTAGAATCGTACAAGTACACAGTAACAGCACTAAGGCAGGGAAATCGGAAGTG
>WUQG02427502.1:0-14604 GCA_011317285.2 Androctonus mauritanicus | reverse complement strand
CGTACTTGATAGCTATTTTGATACATACTGACTGTATGTAACGAAATAGCTATCAGGTACGATTTAGGTGACCAGTACGCAAACTGCAACTCTCCCCTACTGCTTGTAAAATGTGCCAAAGATTATTATTATTATTTTTTGCATAAAAATGCGAGAATAATTGCAAATTCACTTAAACATGTTTAATATATATATATATGAATATAATAAATAGGATTATCACTTAAATGCAATTAAAAAAATTTTTTTGAACTTCAAAAAAATAATTGATAGCGTTTTTAAAATTCTTCATGTTAATTTTGATCGTGATGTTTACTGAAGAAAATATGTCATTTTTTGACAATTTAAAAAGGTCTATCTTCTCTTTTCTGTTGAATTACTCGAAAACTTCTTTTTACATGTTTATTTCTCTCGGTAATACGTCAGTTGTTTATAAAATTTATCCTCTAGAGTGATCGATACATTCATGTTACGTACATGTGACAATTTTATACATAGTGGGTGGTGTTGATGGTGTGAAAAAACAGCAAAAATAGGCAATGCTGTCGAGTTTCAACAACTATCGTAATCCTCTAAGTAAATAAATAAATAAAAAAATTTGATGGTAAAAGTTCAAAAATTTACTTTATCTACTTTACCAAATTATTATTTGTTTTTTTATAATTAAGATATCATAAAAGTGATCTAGAAAATAATATTTAAATGAACACATTCAGTTACTTCTTTCTTACTGTACGCAAGTGGAATGTTTATTACTTCATAAAGATTTTCTAAATTAAAAAAAAAAAAAGATTTTTATGGCATATTTATTCGCTATCTATTGATATTAAGCCATTATAAAAATGTCAAAAAATAGGAAACAAAAAAAATTTGAAAATTATGGATACTTTGTAGTCTTTAAAGGTTTCCGAAAGAACCTGAAGCAAGACGAACTGTGCGAAAAAAAATAGAAAATAATACGCAATTTATTCCAGAAAGCAAAGGACCTTTCTTCAATTGAATAGAATAGAACAAAAAAGAATAATAGAAGAAAAAAAAAAGAGTTAGATTGCACAGTACTCGTATCTTATTTTACCTATTCAATAAGCAAACAAGGGAGAAAGTGACTTTTGGAATAAGAAAGAAAACCAATTGGTTGAGATTTGCAGTCAGGTAGTTACGGATGAACGAAGAGAAAATTTTCTATTGTCATCCTCACTAGAATGCTTGGTGTGATGGCGAGTGAAGGATATTACGAATAGTGCTGTATATATTAACTCAAAGAGAAGTATGTCAATATATTGGATAAAATAACTGTAAAGGAATGGTTACACAATAACACAACGTTTAAATTATTCAAATCGATAATTTAATCATTACATTAATCGTATTCGGAAGATTCTTGAAGCTTAAAATGATCTAAATACACATAAAGATTCTTCCGTATTTCTCCCAGTGATCAGTTTATTCAACTTAAAAAAAAAAATTCTCTGAGTGGTCAGTTTATACAACTTAAGCCACAGTTTGAACTTTTTATAATCTCTTAGAAGGAATATAACCTTTTGGAAACTATAAAATGGAGTTTATTTGCTTAGCTTGAATAAAAATTTCGATAGAATCTTAAAGATTTTTTTTTTTATTCAAAAATTCAAAACCGAGCAATTTATCGATTGACCTCGATATAAAATTATATTTTGAACTAAACCGGATTATATTATATATTGATAAAAATGCATTAAACCATAAAATATTTTTTGTATATATGTATATATATATCTAGTATAATCTTATTTATTCAAAAATTCCAAGTGAATTTTGCTATGATACGATGAGGGTAACGTTATGCTACCTTTCCTGTCTATTAGATTTTGTAGTATGGTTTACTTTCCTGAAAGGAGGATAGATTTCTGTGACTTGACATAAAAAAAAAAAATAGAATGAATAGTGCTATAATTCGCAGTGGAAGGACACATTTTGGTGTATCTTAAAGGAGAGAATAAAATTATTTCGCTTACTTTCGCAACTGTGATTATTTTTATCATTTTTGTAAGAAAATTTGGCCGCATTAAACATTATAGATTAAATAGCTGATAAATTTTATTCAGATATTTGACATGATTCATTCTTTAATATCTCTCATATCTATTATAATCATTTTTTTTTAAGTTTTAACATTCTCACACGCAAGCGACACGATGCGATATTATAGACGCGACGCTTCGCTAAGTTAATCTGTGAGTGACGGTCTGTTTCCAAGATAAGCGCTTCTATAGCGTCTATAACGAAATATTGTCTCATTATTTATTCATTAAATGCCGATTATGGCAATTTTTATCTTTCATGTTCTATAATTCAAGCTTATGTTTTGAATTTCACTTATTAGAATCTCTGTAGCCGTGATAATTTCTCTCTTCCTTCGGAAAACAAACTAGTTTGTATTTTAGCTACAGAATTCATCATGTTTTGAATTTCACTTATTAGAATCTCTGTAGCCGTGATAATTTTTCTCTTCCTTCGGAAAACAAACTAGTTTGTATTTTAGCTACAGAGAGCGACCAGCAAGCGATGCTACGCGGCGCTACGATAAACACGTGGGACGCGTCGAGGTTATGTCTATTGGTTTGTTTTCTGTCGCTCGTAGTATCGCATCGTACAACGTCGCGTCGCATGCTAGTGGGTCAAGATCTGGCAGTCATTGAATCAGTGATAACTAAATGTTTATATATTACACTCAAAATATTTTATAGATCCTTGTTTAAGTTAAAAAAAAAGTCAAATATTATCAAGAAAACGATATTTGTTAGTCTAAAAATACGAGAAAAAGGTTGCAGATCAATTGACCAGAAATCCGAAAACAGAATTCGGATTTCTGGAAACTAGACTCCGACTGCATTTTTGCCAACCGAATAAATGTATTTGTGAAAATCTGGATATCGGGTATCTTTCTGACATTTTTCATTCGAGAATGGAATTAAAGAGGTGCGTGTCTACGATGCGGTATCACTCGTGTCAAAATTAATCGATTGGAACAAAATTCGCAAATGTTATTAACGTCCGTTATAAGATCGTTGTTGTCGAAAATCGCCGAAATCGGATCATTATTACTAACGCAATAAAGTAAAATATATTTACTGCGGGAGAGCAAATTGGCCAGGTGCAACATATTCTCTCTGCTGCTATCCCTCAGGAAAAGTACAAACATCGACTAAACTAATAATAAACGCTGTAAAATAGGAATAATGGAAAGGTTCAGATAATCGATTTATCGATCTTCACCAACTTAAACTACGTTTAATATGTTTTTGGAAATAAAATTGAACTATGTGGCATTTAATTCAAAATATAAAAATTTCTAAATTTATCATATTATGTGCAGTTCTTGCTATTAAATATAATTGGTATGGTTAGACATACGGGATTAAAATATGTATCATCAAAATCGATTTCAATGGCATAATCTATTTGATAAATGCCATAAAAAAAATCTATTAAATAATTTCATAGTTACTACACGGAAACAGGACTATTTTATGCATATTTCTACTCTAAGCTATAACTTTTAAGAGGTCCTTCAAGTATATTTAATGGTTTTTTGGGGGAGAAGCATAAAGCCTCTTGTAATGTAAGTGCCCCTTGTAATTTTCTGAGATCTTCCTTAGGTCAGGATTTATACATAAGGACTTACAGCCCTTATGCATAAATCCTGACTTACAAGAAGACTTCAGAAAAATGAACGTCCGCCATTTTTAAAAGGATAAATTTCCATAAAAAAGTGCGAAAGTTTTATGAAAAAAATGTCTAAACTTTGAACGTCCGCCATTTTAAAATGATCGCATTTAATCAATTAATTGATGCGTCATCAGGATCATTCCTGAAACCACAACCATTTTACTAAATTTCATACAAAATCAATGAATAGTTCAGGATATATTAAGAGAAATAACTGAGAAGTTTGAATATTCGCCATTTTTAAACGGTCCATATTAGCGAGTTAAGTGGTGTGACATTGAATGAACATCATTATCAAGTTTCATGAAAACCACCTCACTACTTCAAAAGATTTTAATGGGAACAGACAGACAGAACGACGGCCGTATAATCCTCATTTCTGAAAGAAAATGAGCTTATTATATTGCCCCTCGACGAGTTTATTAATATAAAATATTTTATTAAAAATATCGCGTCTTTTTTTTAATTTAAAGCTATAAAAACAAAATTTTATTGAGAAAATTTCCAAAAAAAAAATTATTATATTAATCTTACAGAACATCACAGCCGATCAGGACTGAACGAATGCAAGGAGGACTGTTTCTTTAATTAATTTCGATTATTAAAAAATATTTTTCGAATTTTCTAACATCACTGCAAGAATCTTTTCTCTTTAATGAGAGAGAAAAAAAATTTCAATTAAAATAATCTGCTAGGTTGATTTTGTTCTATATATAATACAGTATATATAAATTCGATTTATTTTTCTTTTCTAATTTAAATTAATTTTAAAACATAATTACAAATTTATTAAATTTTTTTTTTTTTTGGTATCGGTCTGTAATTAATTCATTAATTTTTCACTGTAATTATAATTATTTCCATTACAGTGTTTCGTAAACACAATCGTCATTAATTTGCTGCAGAGGAACAATTGAGGCAGTTTAACAATTTTTGAAAAATATGGTAGATTTACACCTTTATTCTGTCGAAAGCAGACATGAAAATTAATATTGAGTGGTCGTTACACAATATTTAGAATTATATTAAAAGTATCGGTTTACAGTAACGCGAAGTTGCGAATGCCGCACAGCGTTATGATGACATAACTTCGCTAAATAAAGTTACGAAACGTTCACGCAAGAGGAGAAAAAAATAAAAATAAAAATGGGGAGCTACTTTCTTAACTTTTGGCTTCTTCTATATGAAGAAAGAAGGAGATAAATTTAATATTTTTTAGCTAAAAAAAAAAAAAAAAGAAGTAAAAGTCATTTCGCCGCAGGGAACGTTACCATCTTGAATTTCAATATTTCTACTGGGAATTGTTTAACGTGTGTAGTAAGGAATATGCAATTCGTTCTTAACTGACCTTTATATACAAAATAATAAATATATATATATTTTTTCTTTATTTATTTTTTGCGAAAATAGGAGTTCATATTTCACAAAATCGTAAGAATTCTTTCAAGACATCCGTCCTATTTTTTCCTCCATAAGAAAAAAGTATTAGAAGAAAGAAACATTTTTTTTTTTTTTTTAATTCTTGAAAAAATTTTCTATACGATCGTTTTTCGAAAAATAAAAAAAAAAACAATTCTAACTGAAGTTTTCAAAAATAAAATCGATTGGGGATTATCAATCGAAAAATCGAATCGTCAGAATTATTTTATTTTTTTTCCATTGGGGATTGACGAATTCGCGGAAGAGGAAAAAAAAAAGAAAATCGATTTTTCGCCGACTCTTAATGGATAAATTTAAATAATTTTTACCCATTTTATATTCGTTAATTTATTATTAAAAAAAATAAATAAAAATAATTTAATTTTCGCTGAGATCAATCTGGAACGGAAGCTTTAAACTACATTGCATCAGCTAAAGATAAATTGGATTCTCTGATCCGACAGCTAATGTCATTGACTCATTAACAGTGATTGACATCGGCTGGCTCCATTCAATAATTCAGTCAGTGATCTTTGTTTACGTGTTTATGGCTCGTCACCAATCGTCTGTTCCATTAAAGTCATCTGCTTACTCATATTACTCATTAATTAGGATTGATAACATCATTTTGGTGTGTTTAACTCAGGAACAAGATAATTTTCTAAACTATTATCGTCACCTGTCCCAAATAAACTACTCTATATATATATATATATGCTGGAAACATCAGTGAGAATTTATAGCAGGCAACAAAACAAATAAATTTAGAAAGACTTTTTCAAAATTCCGAAAGAATATTTATGATATCATCGCAGTTGTGTTTATGTTTATATCGAAAATAAAATATTTGTTTTTGTTATGGTGTTCAAATATGCGACTTGTTGAAGTTTAGATATCACACTTGATATAAATAATGGAGATTTATTCAAATCTATAATCTAGAAAAACTAATAACTTCCATAAAAGTTTTGGAAAAACTTGCAGTTTTATGAGGGGAAAAAAAAAGTCGGGATATGCTAACCAAATATACACGTTTCGTTATTTATGATCTTAAAATATATATATTTTATAATTAAAGAGTACGTTTAAGACATATTTGTCACAGTTAAGAAGAGTAATCCACGTATCAATTACTGTAAAATAATTTTTTTTCGCTATACAAAAATTGTCGTTGTTTGCTGGCAGTAAAGTGGATTCGATAACAAATCACACATAATCCTAACTAAATATACAAGTCTTCTTTGTTTATACGAACAGTTAGTCACGTTACAGGAAAAACTGTTAAGTAGTGAAAACGTTAAACATTCCAGACGTACGTTTTGACGTACTTGATCTTCAATTACTCAATGCGTTTTTTTGTCGATTTTTTTAATGGCTATTGGAAAGACGACGTTTCAAATTGCTGTTAAACTTGGCAAAAATCGCGTTTCGACCATTGATTCGACTAAAATTTAGCGAATTTTATTGCTATTCGCTCCGTTTCGGCGGCGGCGTTTTCGTTATCGGTCAATAAAATAAATGACTCGCGGCGATGCGACGCAACGTCGCGTGGCACCGCGCCGATATTTCATACACATAAAAAGATAAAAAAAAAACAATATAAATTCTGACACTAGATCGGAATAAGTTTGCGTATCTTGACGTTCAGCCTTGTAACGATTCCGAAATTTACTTCATGGTTATTGCTTCTTCTTAAGAATTTATTTATTAATTTTTTATTTTCGGATATTTCGCGTCATCCTTTGCGAACTTCGTCCGTGTAGTAGTTTATTTTTTTTTACATTAATTATTATTTTTATTATATATATAGCAAGGGTGGCCAAGCTTCGTGTCGCTACGAACCATACAAGAGAATCTCGAATATTTTGAGAGCCGCAATCAGTTACTTTCTGAGTCAATGAGACCCAGAAAAAAAATCTGATTGCGGTTCTCGCGTCATCAATTTTTTTGTGTAATCTTAAGAATGGCTTCAAAAATTGTTTTATCACCTGAATTTATTTCATATAAATGCGTACTACTTTCTACAATAACGGAAAAATTACAAATATATTATTATTTTTTTAATTAAGTAGATATTTGCACCATATTAACTATCGACTTTCATGGCTGGAGCCACATTAAAGTTACCAAAAAGCCGCGTATGGCTCGCCAACCGCAATTTGGCCATTGTGGATATATATATATATATATAGTCCAATTTATTTTATCTATTTTTAGTTTGTTTTTTATCTATATGCTAATTTTTAGTTCGGATTATCATCCATATTAAAGTCGAAATCATTCTTTAAATAGGTATTTTTTCCAACATTCAAAATTCATTAAATGCATTTATTTCTTTCGAATTTTTTTCTGAATTTTTATATATATTTTTTCCCACGAATTAAGTCTAAAATAAAGTTATCTGCTTAAAAAAATATTATCGATTTATGCGGATATACGAGGATTAAACGTACAGCACCGAAATATTCCTTTACTGTGGATAAAATACTTAACATGTGGATCAAAGTATACTGTAACTATACTTTGGTTTTAGAGCAATCTGGCACCATATAAAAAAAAATAAAATAAAATAAAATTTTTCTCTTTTAAGTTATCTTCAATAAAATTTGATTTAGATCGAATTTTATATATATATTGCTCAAGGGTAACAAAAGTTAACTTTATATATTGTAACGTGACCTCAGCTGCTGAAACGGTAGTTATACAACATAAGTAGACACTCAAACATAATTATACCATTTTTTTTTAGTAATATAATAGAAAAATATTGTAAAAATCAAGTCCAGTTCTCAGTTTTTACTGAGATAAAAAAATTATTAAATAATTATGTGCTCATAAGTATGATCATTAAAATATTATTTTAAATCTTTTAACTTGAATTTATGCTCTAATAAAGAGTTTAATGTTTGCAAAAATTTATTTTTGAATGATTGCAGAATTACAAACGAGATGATTACGTAAATCGGATGCGAATTTTCCATAAAACTAATGCAAATATGACGAGATTCGTTTAATTATGTAAAATTAATGATATAAATATCGAGAAGTTGATAGGCAAAGACTGGGAGAAAAGTGATTGATATGCCAGGAACGGGTTATTTTTCCTATTGACAAAATTCTCATAAAAATAGTCCAAACTGTCTCTTTCTTATTTTACCTATAAAAACTTTTCTTCTCTCTCTGTACTGTGCATCTGTGAGACTGATTTAACATCTCACGTTCTCAGTCGAACACAAAAGTTCTGTCTTTATAGTTTTCGCTCTTAACTGCAGATTATGAGTACTCTGCAACTGTGTCAGCATCTCAAATAGTCCTTTCTATAGCGTTAAACCGGACTACTGGCTTTACGTTATTCGAATATCGTAACACGTAAAAATTGCTTCTGCAAAATTTGAGTTAATCACATACTCCTCATCACTTTCAATCATTTAGCTTTTTTTCTAAACTGAGCTGCTTTAAATATGCATCCTGTCCGACCTACGCTGTTTTAAATCTGCATCTTCTCCTGCCTACGCTGCTTTAAATCTGCATCGTCTCCTGCCTACGCTGCTTTAAGTCTGCATCTTCTCCGACTTACGTTGCTTTAAATTTGCATCCTCTCTGACTTCACTGCTTTAAATCTGCATCTTCTCCGACCTACAGCTGCTTTAAATCTGCATCTTCTTCGACCTACAGCTGCTTTAAATCTGCATCTTCTCTGACCTACAGCTGCTTTAAATCTGCATCTTCTCTGACCTACAGCTGCTTTAAATCTGCAACTTCTCCGACCTATAGCTGCTTTAAATCTGGATCCTCTCCGACCTATGCTGCTTTAAATCTGCATCTTCTCCGACCTACTCTACTTTAAATCTGCATCTTCTCCTACCTACACTGCTTTAAATCTGCATTTTCGAATCGTGTTCTTTCAATTGACAGTAGAATTTTTGTCGAGTAATGAACAACGAGTGTCAAAAATTGTAAAAATTCGGCATGCTAGACATGTTACGTTAATTAAACTGTTTTAAAATAACAGAATGTCTCTATTTTTTTTTTCTTCTTCTTCTTCTTCTCTAGTAGGCATTCTTATCTTTCATAACTTTTTAAAGAAAGAACTGTACTTCGGTTTTCCTTTGTAACGAAGTATCGATATACGATCTCTGCATATAATATTTCAAAGACAAAGGCTCAATTATAGAACTTTTTAGTTTTGTCATTTTGTTTATCACATTACCAATAACACATTTAAAAATAAGAAAAATGTTAACGTAAACTTCCAAATGAAAAAAAAAGAAAAAGTAAAATTGATACATTCTTTCTAGTAAAGTTACACTCTTAGATACCAACAAATATTCTTTATAAATAATTATAAAGAGCAATCCTTATTTTAGAATAAAGTTGTTTACAGTAAGCTGTCTTTATAAGGATGACGAACGAGTAACTAGATACAACTCACTGTTTAGAAAGATGTCAATGCAATTAAAAAATGTCCTGTACCTTCATCTTACTTCACATTTTTTTTAAATGTATTTCAGATAAAAAAAAATATTTTAATAACCTTTCCTTCTTAAACTTTCAATGTAAGAGATTTTTAAATATCAAAGTTAATGGAAAAATATTGATATTTATAAGAACTTTCTAATCGTTGCCTGAAGAATATTTCTGGAGAAGCTAATGAAGTGACTGAATAAACATTTCTTCTTAATTAGTCTGAACATCGTTTGATCTGTTGAAGAAAGTTATACTTATTCTGTTAAGGTTTCTTTTGAGTGATGTCTGCATTCGTCAAACTTATCAAAATCTATTAAAGTCATTAAAGGCTTTGATTCGTTCAAGTTGCGGCAGTAAACGTTACAAAATATTACATAAAGTGATCTTTCGACGATATTCTTCCTCCATTTTAGACAGTTACGTTACTGACGGGTATCGTCAGTAACTGAGAAAGTTACGTTGCACAATTACTGAGAGTTGAGAGTTGTTTAATGGAACAATCTGACAATTTTTTATGAAAACACTTTTCTTGCTAATCTTTGCAACATTTATAAAATAAAATAATCTAAACTATCTCTAACGTCCAATTAAGCACGATAGTTGTTGAAAAACAGAGAGAAAATTGCTATTTTTTTCTTTTTTTACTTATTTAAAATTGAATAATGTCATAAATTTCATAAAAATAACAAGAAAGTCGCTTGTTAAATTATCAAAAACTTTTTTTAGTAAACGTTGCTAGAGAGAGAGAGAGAGAGAGAATTCTTTCTTAAGTTTCGCAAATTATCTTTCATATTTTTTATGGTTTTTTTTTCCTTCGAAATTTAATGAAGTTTAAGTTTTTTTTAATCATCTTATATAATTTTCTAGGATCAAATAGATATCGTGATCGATTGGAAACTATCAGGATCGACACAGCAGCAGCAGCACCAGAATCACTTCTATTTGCACTTCCTGATTTGCTTTACTTGTAAGAATACATGGTCACAGGTAAACATCGTAATTCACTCTACCTGTTTCAAAATTAAATTTAAACTTTTGCTAAAAATTATAGAATATGACCTCAGATTTAAACAAAATAATTTAATAATCAAAATTCGTTTTTGCTCATGATCATCGATCGACTCCAAGAGCATACAGATGCTACTCTTGGAATTCTAACCAATATTTTATCCTTTTTACTCCTCGTTATCTCGTGATTTTTCTTTATTGACTCATTAAACATGGTCTTAAATTTCATTTTAAAAAATACCATAATAAATTTTCTACCTTAAAATCAGATTCTACATTTAAAAAAAAAAATTTCCTTTAATAAAAATCAATTGCGAAAGACTGAATTATTCATATTCGTATCTGCATCAAGAAAGATTAAAAAACCTTTATCACCGAAATTTATCGCAAATCAAGTAATTTTTTCTTAATTCCTTTCGATCAAAAAATATTCATATTCAATTAAGATGATACGAAGGAAACACAGTTCTGTTTAATAACTCAAAAAAAAATCAAACAAAATAAGTCAAACTTGATTCCTACTTTACGTTTACTGAGATAAACTAAAAAAATTAATAAAAAAAATGTAGATATTCAATCATTGATCGGTTATTTTTTCGAAGGACATTCACTGAAAATTTCTCAAGAGAGAGTACAATAAACTTTACTAATATAGACGATAATCCTTATGAGAATGGATACAAGATTGATACTCCCAAGACAGATCGTGCTTAAGCTAGAAGACAATCATCAATTTTTCTCTTTTGTTTAACAAGAAACTGCTTCTATAATGCTACTTTAACGCACGGATAACTGTTAACCATTCAACTACAATTAACCATTCTCACATTCAGTCTATGGTATAAACTTTTTATGTCTCAGTTACGGTGATTTACTCGTATTCAGTGGCGTACCAAGGGGGGAGGAGGAGGGGGAGACCGCCCCGGGTCTCTGATCAGAGGGATCTTCGAAGAACCTTAAGTTTTAAGTATACGTACCTATAAGTAGGAATATAAAAAAGGGATTTTATATTTTGGGAGGATGATTACGTATAAATGTGCCGTGTTTATGTTCAAAAGTTTATGTTAGAAGCGCTGATGCTATAATTTTATAAGATATGAGCAGTTTTCCATCCCTGTAGCCATGCGCCCGCCCTTATGCAGCAGAGATTGGAATGATCACCATGCATTTTGTATGGTGATCATTACAATTAGGGGGCCCAGGGAGATTCCGCCCCTGACCTCGATAGCTATAGGTCCGTAGCTGCTCGTATTTCATAATGAAAAAGATTTTCTCTTCTAAAAAAAAAGAAAAATATCAAGCAGAAAGTAACAGTCTACGTTCCTACAAAGTGAATTTTTTTTTCTTCTCATTTATTTTCCGAAAATAAAATAGTTAATTCTTATATCATGCTGTAGTTTGCCAGCATGATATTATAAGAATTAAAATACTCAGAAAAATACTGTGAATTTACGTAATGGAATAAGTTTTCAACTTTTTTATGTCTTTATTTAAGCTCATAACTATACTAATAACAATATAACAAACCATTTCTTCTAATCTTGTAGCTTAAAAAAAAAAAAAGTTCTTTGGGGGAAATTTTCAAGATGTGTAATTAAAGATTCAGACGTCTGAATATTCATATTTTATTCTGTTTTTATAGTAATTATACAGAAGAACCTCGTTTATACGTTTTTGAAGAGGTTTGATAAAAATTATATACAAGTGAGATTAACGTTAAAATGAAAGTTTTTATCTTAATTTTAAATGTTGAAAAAATACATTAAAACTTAAAATTTAAAAATGTTAAAACTACATATTGTATTACATATGTTTTTCCATACATTAAAACTTAAAATTAAGAAGTTTAATTAAAGATGGTGGGCAAATACAGTTATTTTGGCATAAAGAAAGAATTATTTTTGGATGAAATGCTACATTCATAGATCTTTCTTATACAACTACTTGTACACATCTTGTCATCATTAATGTTTTTTGATCTTATGTAACGTTGTGTTGCTTCCAGCGTAACATAACGTTACGTAAAGTCGGTAGAAAGACTGGTGGGATAAGTCTCGGTTTTGGTTCTACTTTTGTATTCATTCTTACTTTCTGTTTCGTAAGATAATGTATTGTACAGCATAATAAATTGTTCCTCTGTCGAAAAAGTTTGGCAAATATTTTTTGGATTTTATGTATAAGTGCGAAGAAATGTCTCTGAGGAATAAAAACAATAGTGTACAAATGCGAAAACGTATCAATGGAAACGTGAGAATGGGATGATTTTACATGGAAAATCGAAGGAATGTACAAAACACAACGCACAAGTGCGAAAAACGTAAAAGTGAGAAACGTATAAACGGGGTTCTACTGTAAATCAATAAATATCACAAATATTTAGCTTACTTTCTAAACTACTTTCTAAGTTCAATTTTCTGGCGTACAAACTAATACTAGAAGATTAAATAATATAGCATTGAGATGATCTCTGATGACAGAACAACATGCCAAATTTCATTTAAATCTACTGAGTATCTCTTTGTGATAACTGAAGAACAAATCTCTGATCTGGACTCACAAAGAGATATCTCAATGTCTCATCTTGCAATAGGCAGATGACTTCAAATTTGTAAATCATAATAAATCTGTTTTATTAGTTGATCTTCAGGTTGTTCTTTCTTGACTTACAGAAAACAAAGTGGTAATTAACTTAGAAAAGAGATTTTATATGATTTTTTTAAATTTTTAGCTTCGATTACTCCGATACTATTTTATATCATGGTGAGATAAATATTCATATGCAAGTACTGAATATCATGGAGATTCAGGTGTGATTTCTGGTTCAAAACTATCATATAAACTTCACGATTAATTTATGGTAAATAAAATTGATCGAAAAATCAATTTCACCAAGAGATATCTAAGAATTCTGAAGATATTTTAAGATTTTGGTTCTTTGCTTTTTTTTTTATTTCTTTCATCAACTATGATATTAATATTTATTCCCCTGCACCACAAAGTTTCTTTGCTAAAATTATTATTGCTTATAATCATGCTATTTTTGAAATTACTAAATTAGTATAAGTGACGAAACGAATGATTTGGGATTACTTAACTTTTCACAATTATTATACCATCAGAATTCACTTAAGTTTAAAAATTTATATCAGACATTCTTTCTTCTTATCATATCTTTTACAATAATTCCGCAAGTTAATAGTCAGAAAAAAAATTTTTTTTACATCTTTGCAAACGTCGAATCAGTAGAACTCATTCACCTTTTTTTGATCGAGCAGAAAATAGTCACAAAATGTTACTCACTAACTTTAATTGCTGACGCCCTCATTTATATGCTTGTATGTATAAGGATAAATAAATGAATAATTGTTGAATTTTTTCAAACATATCCATGCTGTATGAAATATTTGAATTTTGTAACTGATTCTAGGAATTTTTCATAAAATTTTCCATCGCACTCCATACCATATATCCATATCAGTAATCAATACTTCGAATTTATGATTATTCTAAAGATTATATTATTAAATGAAAAAAATTTTTAATCATTAATGACTAATGTTAGTTTAAAATAAATAATAACAGTTAAGATAGTTAAATAATTAAAATTGCTGCCATGTTCCAGAATTTAAAATTCAAGAACTTGTGTAGAATTCTTAGTAAATTGGGTTTGTTCTTATTAATATATATTTTTGAAGAAAAACAAAGTATGAATTAAACATGTTTTCATTTTTATATGAAAAACTTTTTATTAACAATTTAATATGAGTCACGATTCCTTATTAGAATGCCTTAATTATTTTACATATTAGAAAAAATAATATTCAATTTTCTGGCCTGCAGACTATATATACAGTATATCGCTTTTTATATTTTACATGGAATTTATTACATAATTCATAAGACATACATTATTTTAATAATTCACATACAGTAAAACTTCGATCTAACGTTCGTCGATCTAACGTTTTCCTCGATCTAACATTCTTTTTCTCCGGTCCCGGC
>WUQG02427491.1:0-14604 GCA_011317285.2 Androctonus mauritanicus | reverse complement strand
CTGTCTGGCTTACTAAAACGTCAGCAGCATCGTAGCGCTGAAGTCAAATTTGGCAGGAAATTCAATTTGAAATTTGTCCGGATTTAGCTGACGCACCCTGTATAATATTACAGAAATGTAAGTTTTACATAGATTAAGGAGCTTCTGAATTTATTATTAAAGTGACTATATCTTTTTCTGAAAAATTAAATAATTATAAAAAAGTTATTTTGCATTATAAAAGTAAGAAATCAGTTTCAAATTTATTTATATAACACAGAAACTAAAGATTCTTGGAATCAACAAATGTGGGAAGAACAGTTAATTAATTTTTTATTGAAATCCATTGAAGAAGTTGATCGAGAAGATTGGACAACAAAACTTGGAAAATCCCTGTTATCACAATTTTCTTTATATCCCAACCAGCCAGATGATAAAGTAATTTTATAAATTCACTAATAATATTTTTTTTATTTCAAAATATAATATATACAATTTCTAGATAATTTTAATTAAAATATTTGGAGCTGTAATGAAAAAAATTAGTAATCGTCAATTCATTAATAATGCCCTTGATGGAATTTTTGAAGCAGTTCAGCATTCAAATCCTAAAGAAAGAACTGTAAGTTTAAATATTAATAATATATTTTGTAATATTTTAAATGAAGATCAGATGTTTATGTTTTTATTAAAATGAAGAATTCTGAGATTTTATTGCTTATTTTTTTATACTAGGGATGTGCAATAGCTGTTGGTTATTGTGCTGCAACTCATTTAGATGTTGTCCTTGTAAAATTAGAACAAGTTGCTAAAGGTGAACTTCGAAAAAGTTCTGGTCTACTGGGCTTTATTAAGGTATTAAAAAATTTTAATTTGAAAGACAGTTTCATTTTATTTATTATTTTTAAATTTGGTATAAAAATGTTTAAAAGATTTTTGAGTATAAAAATATATATGATTTATTTAAATTTTAAAAGTTTCATTTTAACTTCATTAGAAATAGAAGTTTCATAACTTCTATTTCTACAAATTTTGCAATATTAAAAAATGGTAATAATAATATAAATTGTTTCAAGTCACTTTTTATAATAAATATGTGCAAGAAGTTTTAGAAATTTAATCAGCTTTCTTTATAGAAAACAACTTTAAAATTATTAATTGAAACAATATTAAAAGCAATTTTGTTTTTAATATTGTTTAAAATATTAATATTCTTAATAATCCTCAACTTACAACCATTCATATTTATGACCATGATGTAATCAGTAAATTCTGTGATTGGTCAATGCAATTTCATAGGTTTAAATTCCTAATTCAATAGTCTGATTTATGAAAAATGTCTTTTTTTATGTCTGGTTCTTGTCATTTTATCATCCACTTAATCACTCTTAACAAAATTGTCATTTTATTTTCTTTATGTTTATTAAGATAAAGTATAGTGGCCTAGTAAACAGTAGTAGTAAGAAATCTATAAATTTTGGGCATTTATAATTTATGGCCCTTCTGACTTATTATGATATTTTTTCAGAAAATGTTCTGTTTATTCATGCATAAATTATTTTTATATTTTAAAAACTAAAGTATTAAAAATAAATAAATATTTATTTAATATTTATAAATTTTATTCATTAAATTACATAACTTGCTTTTGGGAACATACTGTTATAATAATAAACTCTAGGAATAAAATAAATAAATAAATAAAAATGAAATAATATAATCATAATAGAAATTGGCAATAAAACAATGATTCCTTCTTAATATTGATAATGTTCAAAAAGCATCCAACATGAAGGCAATATTGAATTTAAAATAGTCAAAATATGAATTATCATTTTGAAAAAAATTATAAGAAGCAATAATTTTATTTACCAATTTGTTTCCATAATAAAGCAAACATTATAAATTTTCACAACTACTAGACCATTTTAGTATTAGAAAATTTTAAATAATGGAAAATGCATAAAAATAATGGAAAAATTTTTTCAAATTCAAAATATTACGTGACAGTTAAGCAATCTGTTGAAAGTATTGATGTTTACTTTCTTTCTTCTTTCTTTTGATGTTTCTTAAATATTAAAAAATAAAATAGAAAATGGACTCTATATGAAAAAATATAAATATAATTAATTTATGATATAACTTGATTGTTCTTTGTAATAATAATAATAATAATAATAATAATAAATGTTAATATTTTTCTCTGTTGTTCCAACATTATTTTAATTTATTATTATTATAGTATTTAAGAATGTCAATTTCAAAATATGAATAAAATTTTTTGTAACGGAAATTCAGAAACTTTATAACTGATTTTGATTTATCTCAAATTTTAATCCAAATTATATATAATGCAAAACAATTTTTAAAATAGTAATAAAATTCATGCTATGAAATAATTCTCCAGAAAATGATCAATAAATATAAAATAATGTAGCATGGATTTTATAATTTATAAAAAAATATATATGTATATAATGTTAAAACTAATAAATTTGAAGAATATAATTTTATTATAAAGATTTTTAATGGTAAAATTTAATATTTATTAGGATATTAAAGGTGATAGTGAACAAGAAAAAATTAAAGCTACAGTCATTTTGTCATATGGATATGTTGCATTAAATGCTTCACCAACTATTCTTACCACTCGAATTGAAACTCCAATATTAAGAAGTGTTGCACAGTTTTATCAGTCATCAAAGGTAATAATATATATATTATAATAATAAGTAATTGGCATTTAATTAAAAGATTCATTTTGTTAGGACTTGTGTGTTAAACAAAGTATGCTTCAGACTGTTAAGTTAATTGCAGAAGCCATTCATCCAAATCATTTGAAAGAATTTTTTACATTTCGTTCAAGAGATGAAGTTCTTGCATTAATGAAAAGTATTTTAAAAAATGAAGTTGCTCTTCCTCTTACTACAACCATTCGAGCCCAAGCTCTTGGTGCTGCTGCTAGTCTTGTGTATCCTTCTATTATTATCAGAGAATTTAAAAATTTTTTGTTTGTTATATTAACCTTAATTCAAGTTTAGTTCACTTGAACCTCCTCTTTCAGAACAAGACAAATCAAGTTTAATTCAAACAGCCTTGAATGCTGTTTATCCTCTACCTCGTGAACATAAACCACTTAAGAATCATGAAGAAAGCCTAGAAGACATTATTGAATATGATCATATGTTTAATAATGCATTTGAAAATTTAAATCAGTTATTAAAGCAATTGTTATTGAAAGAAAAGACACCTGAAAATTTACAAATTATTATGAAGGTAATAAATTGTTAAAACTTTTTATGTGTATTTTTAATTTTGTTGAAATTTCATAAAATAAATTAATATAAAAGAGTGAGAAAATTACAATTCATATATACAGGAAACTTCCATATAACACAGTATTTCTATAATATGGTTTTGCTCTAGCCAGTTTAGAATTTGTGATAAACTCCATATAACATTATTTTACAGGTATACCAAATTTTATAGGAATGTAAGTGCCATGTCATCAAGTTTAATTATATTTTTAAATATTATTATTAAAATTGGAATTTATTTATTTATATACATATAAATATTTTACCATATAAAATATATAGGAGCTCTGTGTTACATAAGATGGTTTCCTAGAAGCATTATGTAAGTCAGATTTATACAACTTACATAATAATTATGATAAAATAAAAAACAGTACTTTTTTTTTGTGTGTGTGTGTGTGCCTCTCGGTTTATGAAGGTTATTGGGATATAAAACTGTCCATTAAGTGAAAATTTGGAAATCAGATATTCATTTCCCATTAATTCCAATGTTAAAATTCTTAATTGATTGTTGGATCCAAAAAGTCACTGCAATTTTATCTATTGATTATCTATTGTCTATTGATAAAATTGCAGTGTAAGTATTCCATTTTAGGTAATATTATAAGACAATAGTTTATAATGCTTATTATCTTTTTGCTCATTTTTGCTGTCAAGTTTTGAATTTCAGAGTCACTAAATGCTAAGTGATTTTCAGATTTAAACATAAGTCAATAAACTTGCCAAACATTACAATTTATTTATTACTTAATAATTATAAAATTTTCATTAATATTCTCAATATCTTTATTCTGTTGAATTATTGGCAAAAATAAATACAGTAAACTCCCCTATAATGCGAATTCATATGATGCAACAAAAAAATTGCGACTAGTACTCATACAATTCTATAAACAATCCCATATAATGCATAGGATAAATTTTTTTAAATATTACTTATCCATTACTTATAATATCTGTTGATTATAATAAATAATCTGTTGATCCTAACAAAAACCAATGTTTATTTCATTTCCATGATGACTTTAACAACTTTTCTGTTGGGTTATATGAATCCACATTTTTGGAGTCAGTGTTATATGGGGTCTGTTTATTTATAATATTTTTTTAAATTTAATTACTTGTATTCTGTCTTGTTTTTTTCTTTATTAAAAGAAACTTTCTTTAAAACAAGTTAGTTAACACTCTGCACACAATAAAATCATATTTGAAATTAACCCACATTTCATTAGCAATATGCGATCAGTGCTGAAGTCCTTAGCTGGAACTGATGATCTAAATACTTTCATATAATGCAGAATGTATTCTCTCCCTGTACAGGAGTCCAATATACAATTTTTTGGAAGTTAGCATTGATGATTTTAATTCTATTTGTTAAAAATTCATTAATAATAAATTATATTATAGTAATTATCTTAATAAAACTAATAATCAAAACTCACAAAATTATTTATTTATTTAAAGCATTACATTGGTTAGATTAGACTAATCGAACAAAAAAAATACCATCATTTTTCAAATTTATATATAAATAAAAATTCATCTGGAATAATAGAAATCGTTTTTTTAAATAGTATTATATAGTTGCAAAACCATTCAAAATGTAATAAGTGTATTATGGATACTCATATTATCAATATATACCAAACATTGGATTCAGTACCAGATCCTTTAGTGTAGGATTTTTCAAAGTACAGGGTGAAATAAATAAAATGGGTTATGACAAACAGAAATAAGCAGTTCCAAAAATAACTAAAATTGCCTACTTTCTGAAGGTATTGTTCATTTTTCATTTATTTAGCATTTAGAATCTATTAGTGTTGTGTCCAATTTCAGTGCTTATTTAACCAATATTGTTGTCACCATGACATCACATCACCAAGATCATGACATCATAAATTATTGGTGTTTTTTGATATCATCCCATTATTACATTATGATGAAATCATATCAGGAGTGTGATATCATTATGACAGATATTGACAGAAGATAGGGTAATAAGAAATCAGGAAAACCATATGTTACCCTACACTGCTAATACTTAGTGCCATCTATTCACAATAATATAAACTAAAATTTTGATGAAATGAAATTCTACTTTGGTCATTGGTATTCTATAGGTCATTTAATTTTATTCTGTAAGAATTAAATGACCTATAGAATTAAAGGATGCAATGTTGAGATATTGTTTAATGACAGAATGTCATTAATAAATTTCATGAAAATCTACAAATTTTACTAACTGTTTTATATATTTGTATATACCTATGTGGCCAAATTGTAGCTCACAGGCCATATGCAGTTCTTTGGTACCTTCAATGTGGCTTCATATCATGAAAGTCAATAGTTAACATGGAACAAATATCCATTTAATTTTTAAAAATAATATATTTGTAGTTTGTTCATTTATTGTATAAAGTATGCATCTATATGAAATAAATGCATGTGAAATATATAATAAATAGAGAGTTTCATCACAACTAAACTTAGCTCTGACCAATAACTAAATGAGAAAATCCTGTCATTTTGGAAAGTTATCAGTAGTCACTTCAGTAACTCAAGGTTAGTTCAAATTGCCAAACCAACACCAGATGCTGTATTATAATAAATTATTTCTAGTCTATCCTCTGTTATCTCTAATAAAGATAATTTGTTATATTAAACCATTGATAGCAAATTTTAATATTCTGGGTTGAATTGGCTCATCCCGAAAGAAAAACAATAAAAGACTGTGTTTATTGATCAACAGTATGCCAAAACAGATACAATAAAACAATAATATGACTCACAACCTCACATATGCACAGATCATGGAGTTTATCATTCAGTATCAAGTTGTAGCTGTATGGAAATG
Source organism: Androctonus mauritanicus (assembly GCA_011317285.2). Lineage (NCBI taxonomy): Eukaryota > Metazoa > Arthropoda > Arachnida > Scorpiones > Buthidae > Androctonus > Androctonus mauritanicus. Next base: position 8,454 of record WUQG02427491.1, on the reverse strand, counting down.
CCGTAATTTTTTAAACTTCTGTTAAGATTACCCAAAAAATCTAAGGCAGCTCTCATTATCCTGAAAAAAAAACTTATTATGGTTCTTATTATTATTAAGAATCTCAAATATTCAACTTCTTGAATATTTGAGATTCTTCTATGTAACATGTAGTGACATGAAGTTTGGCCACCCTTAGTATATATAATTTGAATATGTATATCTGAAAGAATATAGTTGAAGTTTTCAATTTTTATATTTAAAAAATTTTTCCAGTTACTGAATCCTTGGATGATTTCAAAACATGATTTTGAGAGGGAGCGATGTATGCAGTCTATTTTTCTAATTCTTAAATCATATCATGAAGAAAAAGAAGAATTAGTGAGTATAATAATTTATTGATAAATTATTTCTAGTAATATAAATAATAAATTTAAAATTTTTAGACATATAAACCTTTTTCAACTCTTGGTGTGTGTTTGGGTCTTCTCATTCCACGTTGCACTGATCCACAAGTAGTCATTCGTCTGTTGGCATTAGACTGTATTAGTGCCTTATTACAAATTTCTAATGGAAGATATAATGGTAAAAATTGAATAAAATAATATTAAATTAATAATTTATTGAAATTTAATTTTAAGTAATTATTTTATTTTATAGATATAGGTGATGGAAACAATGATCTATCTTTAGATTTTCTGAAAGATCAAGTTGTAAATGATGCTCCAGCATCTCTTTTCTCTCTTACTAATGAATTAGCAAAGGTTTATAATCTAATAGTGCTTTTTTTTAAATAAATTAGTTAGCTTGATAAAATTAAATTTGAAATCTTTGTTATAAAGGTGGTTTCATGTAGATTGCCATCAGATCAAGTTTGTTCTTTTATTTATACTATTTTGGATGGTTTATGTGATCCCCATTCAAATAGCTCATCTGGAGCATCAGTTGTACTTAATGGTGTGATGAAATTAAGGGGAAGAGAAATTAGACCTGAGGTATAATTCAAATAAATAATTGAAAATTAGATGAAAAAATATACTTAACAAATATTTTTCACTAGATTCCACATATTTTAGAATGTTTACAAGTTAAATTAGGAATGATCACCTGTCCTCAAACTCGTACTGGGGCTCTTAGAAGTATCCGTATACTTGCTTCACATCATTTATCTGCTATAATTGGAGCATTTTTAAATTATCCTTTTCCATTTGATGAGTAAGTAATTTAAAATATTTAATCATTATATTATTTATGCATTATTTTAAACATTTTGTTTTTATATAGTCGAGTTGTTGATAGTTGGAGAATTCTTGCACAAGACAAAGAACTTGGAAAAAATGTGTTAGATTATTTATTAGAAATTCTATCAGATAGTACTTTATTTGAAATGCAACCAAATCCCCAGAATCATAAGATGATGATTCAAGTTGCAATGCAACAACCTCTTGTGGTTAGTTGGGATGTTTTATATGAGTATTAATTTATCTTTATTTTTGAAATCATTTAATCATTATTACAAATTTTGTTTTACAGTTTATTAAAATGTTTTGAAGTTATACAAATTTGTTTAAAACTTAAAAAAATTTGGCACACTAATTAAGTAGATAATAAATATATTTGATAGTTAAAAATATTTTGATTAGATGAAATAAAAAGTATTTACTTAATTATTTTTATATCAAATGTATTTATATTTTGTTTTACTAATTGAAATCATTAATATTGTTTTTTTTCTAAGTGTATTAAAATTTTAATAGAATTCTGAAATGTTTTTTAAAATATTTTTTATATTTTGTGTACAGGCAGTATGTGCTTTGAAAGAAATATTTAGAGTATCTGAAATAGAGAATTGTGTGAAAGATCATTTTGATAAAATATTTTCATTGCTTTTATTGGCAATTGGTAGTTATATTGGTACTTATCCTCCTCCATTAACTAGTAGTGATGGGAGAAGAGATAGTACTTTTGGTTTTGGAAAATTTTTTTCAGACAATAAAGGAATAAAGTTGAGTCCTATTAGGTAAGCAATGTAAAATATAAATTTCTGTTTGGGAATTTGAAATGAAATATTTATTTTAAATTATACATTATAGATATGTTACTGAAACATTTAAAGCATTCTTATTATGTGCCAAACAAGAAAATATTGTATCATATTTAACTGAAGGAGGATATTGGGTAGTCATGCAAGATGAAAATAAATATCCTGAAGCAATAGCTGTTTTAGCAGAGTATGTAAAATTGATCTTTATATTATTATAGTGATTGGCAAATTTCTGCATATGCAGGTATCCCTCAATTTCTGAAAGTTACTGGGACCTTAAAAACTATTAAGTGAAAATTCATAAATTAGTAACTCATTTCCTATTAATTCCAATGTAAAAATTTTTAATTAATTGGTAAACACTTTGCTTTAACCAGATAACTTTCAAAACTCAAGGACTACAGCAAAGATAATAAATTTTAATATAGCTTAACATTTTTGGACAATATCGGTCCCTCATCAGGATGGATTAATGAGGGACTGATGTTTAATTTAATTAATTCTTGAAAGTGATTACCATTTTACTTATTGATGTCAAAGCATTTCATTAATATAAATATAAAATTATGTATACTATAATATAATAGTTTATGATAGTTATTACTATTTAGCCTATTATTTACCATTCAATTTTAAATTTCAGTCATTAAGTGCTAAGTAATCTTCAAATTTAAATCTGATAAGACACTATACTTTCCAATCATTGTGGTTTTATTTATTAATTAAAAATTATAAAATTTTCCTCAAATATTGTATTAAATTTATGTAATTCTCAAAAATCTTCATTCTGCTAAATTATTGGTAAAGGTTAGGTTAGGTTAGTTAAGCCACCATATCACACTTGGAATATTCTATCTGGTTGTAGCCAGTTTTAGAACCCACCACATACTGGCCAACATTCATGATGGGATCAACTGGAAAGTTGACGGATGGGTTAATGGGGCAAGCCTAAACCTTACTGAAAACTGATGATGTGAAATAAGAATTTAAACCCAAGTTCTCCAAGGTGGTAAGTGAATGCTTTACCATGTGGCCATTTAATCATTGGCAAAACTGAATCCATTTTTTTTGGAAATTAGTATTGATTCTTTCAATTCTATTTATTAAAAATTCATTAATTATATATATTATTATACTAATTATTTTAAAAAATTAATAAAAATAAAATAGTTTGCTTATTTAAATCAGTACATTGGTTAGATTTAGCATATTCCAATAGAACAAAAAATACCATAATATTTCAAATTTATATATCAATAAAAAATATATTAGATATTTATACATCTGGAATAATGGGAATCTTTGTTTTATAAAATTAAACAGTTTTATATAGTTGCAAAACCTTTGGAAAAATGCAGAAAATACATTACAAATACTCATATTATCAATGTAAGTCAAGTATTGGATTCAGTACCAGTCCTTTAGTGAAAACAGAAATGACTTTTTGTCTTAAAATCACTGGTTCATACTGTAAATTTGATATATCTGATACAGTCAATAAAGAAAGTAAGCAAGGAAAGCATTAATTTAATTTAAATAAATTACAGTGGATAATTGATCAATGATCAAATAGTCTTTTACAAAAGTGAAAATTTTTAAATTGGCAAAACAAAAAAGTAGCATAGATTTACACTTTTCTTTAAATCAAAAATTTGTAAACCAAGGGATACTTGTACTAACCATATTAGTACTCAAAATTTGTAATGCAGATTGGAAAATAATAAATGTACATATTTATTAATAAAATGACCTTTAATAAAATTAATATTAAATAACTTTAAAAATAAAAAAATACAATTAAAAATAATATATTTTTGCAGACTTTTTCAGATATGTGAATAAAATTTATAATAGATATTTTAATCCCATATAAATTTATTAATTGGGTCTGCTTGTGAACAAAATTTGCTTGTTCATAAGCAGACTCAATTCTAATCAATAGAAAAAACAGAATGATTGATTGACATAAAATTGGTAAACATTATTCATTGGTCATACTTTTTCAAATTTTATTGATAGGTATAAATGTTGACAAAAGAAAAGTTCTTTGAAAATAAGAATTACTAAAATAAATACTAGTTATCATTTTTATATTTTATTTGAATTTATTTATTTTTGATTAGGTTTTACTTTATGATTGCATGTTTACTTAGCTTTTTATCATTTAAGTTTGATACAATTTTGTGAGCTTAATTATTTAATACTAACTGTAACTAATTTGAAAACCATAATTGCATTCACATATCTTGAAATTTATTTATATCTCTTGATTTTAAATTACAAGCATAATTTATAATCATTGAAAAAAGATACGAAATATAAATATAATTGCAATAATTTAAATAAAAATATCAGTTAAATAATCGCAATCAAATATTTATCTCTCACTATTTTCTTTTAAGAATCAACTTGTAAAATAAATTTGCATTTCTACAAATGAACAAAAGTTTTTTTAATAATTATAAAAAATATAATTTAATTTGAAATGAAATTTTTAATTGAGATAAATATGATTCAACATTGAAAAATATCAGTTATATATCCTACTTTATAAAGCTAATAATATAATAAACTAAAACATAGATTTTAAATATGATGTTGATATCTCAGTTTTTTTCACTGTTTATCAAATGAATAAATGATGATGAAAGTTTTTCCAGAATATCCAAGAATTATCTATCATGCATAACTATCTGTTTTGTTTTTTTTTTTTTGAAAGGAGCAGAAATGCAGGTTTTCCTTCAGAGGAAACAAGCATGTTTATGTTATAAATTTTAGGATTATTTTTCTTTACTTTTCCATCATTATATACAAACTCCTGTAGTGTATTTGATATCATTGTTAATTAGATTAATCACATTTCTATTCTTCAGATTTCTCTGAAATCTAAAATATTATTAGGAAAATTCTGTCTGGCATATCAATTTTATGCTATTTATAATATTGTTTTATCATATCATCTATTATGGGAACTGTATTGCAATTATGCTGTTTACTTTCCAATAAATTATTTTATAGATAAAAAAGCATATCTATCATAGTAATACATTAATATAGGATTTGACTAAAAAGAAATGAAAATTGTTGCTTATCAAATACTTTTATACTGCATATGTCAATGTTAATTCATGTCTTACTATAGCTTGTTTTTTTTGTACAAATCAGTTTTAATTTTATTTGGCATTGTAACAATGGAAGGGTGAGTGGGCATTCATCTCAAGTGCAAAACAAATTTTTAAATTTTTTGGAAAAGCAGAAGTGTTTAGAGGCATGAAAATATATCTGTCCCAATTTTGGAATATACAAAATATATTTGTCTCATTTTTGGAGTGTTTAAAATGTATTTTCCTGGGTGCAAAAACTCTTAATTGCAGTACTATTTTTATTAGTTGTTTAAATTTTGATTCTAGTGGTTTGACACACTTTTGGCAGGATTTTTTCCCCTCTTTTCTCATGTTTTTCTATACTCTTTTTTCTTCATTTTTCTATACTCTTTTTTCTTCATTTTTCAAAAAGTTAAATTATTAAATGCCCCTTCTGTATTGCTTTCTCTTTCTAATCCTCTGTCTCTTTATCAAAGTTTATTTTGATTTAACTGCATCTCTTTTAAGTTAATGTCTTTGCTCTTTCACTACTAGCTGCTGATCTGATTAGCAGCCATATACTGCTTATTGTATAAATGTTGTAAATATCTAGATTAATGGTCTCAAAACTTTTTTAATCACATATTCCTTTATCAGTAAATAAAAATAGCATCCACTATATACAACAGATGTATTATGACCAGCACAAATCATGCAACCATGAATATTTTTTATTCACTCCTAGGGTATATGCCACATTTTGCAGACTACTAATATAGATTTACAGATACACTAGAAAAAATTCAGGAGCCTTCTCTTTTGGCTATATAATTTTCTAAAAAGTTACATTATCTCAAACTATTGCAATAGTTTCTAAGCTTTTTGACTTTTGATTCCCTTGGCCTATTGACCATTAGCCACATTTTCATTATAGTACTTTTTGAAGGATAAGCTTAGTCTCATTAATGTGGGGTCCCATCTGAGATCATCGAGTGAACAGTGACAGGCATCAGGCATTACCATGGTTGCATGGTGCATTTGTGTGTAAGGACAAGTAATGAGGTGATACTCTAGTAACTCAGAAACTACAGTCTTAACAACATTAAGCTTCCATTTATTCAATAAAAGAACTGATAAGAGAGTCCTTTACAAAACAAAGTTCCTGACAATTATGAAAGGAATACACCTTATTATAAATCAAGTTTACAGATGGAGTTCTGGCAAATAAGAAATTGGCTTCATTTCTTGCTCTTCGGAGAACAAGTTGTTCGATGAGTGGGTAGACAGTGTATCAGTCAGCTCCTTACTACGGTTAGTGTCTCTGGTCGGAAATTGGTTAGAATTAAGTGTTGAATCACAAATGGTTTTTTTCTCAGAGATAGATTCAATAAACATATAATTAGTCCTTTGCTTTTCCTCAGAGATACACTAAGCAGACACGTAAATGGTCCTTTGTTGAACCTTTTGTTTCTGATGATGTCGGCTCTTTTTATTACAGTTTGTAGAAACTGTCTTTGAACTTTGTCCTTTTTTCATCGTCAGTGCTAAGTAGGCTTCTTTACTCATTGTTGACTTTGATTCCAAGTTCTCTAGTCCGCTTTCCTTAGTATGTCTTCTTTTTCAATGTCTGTTTTATCCGACCCCGAATAAGTTTCTCATGAATGCTTTTATACTTCTTTTTCAATTTTTAACCTTTCACCTTTCTGACAGATGTTTGTAAGTTATTGTTCTCTATATTAGTCTTCATATGATACCTGTGTTTACACTTTGGTTTGATTTAATTTGATTGAGGACAAGAGTCCACAGGCCGGGCTTCATATTATTGCATGTCACTTTGCAATGTCTCTCTCTCTCTCCCTTTTTCTCCTCACATTCTTATCTCCATTTCCCCTCTAATAATAAAGTAAAAAAAGTAATAATAGCAACAAAAAAACTAAAATTCAGAGGTGAGGAGAGAGAGCAACCACATCTGACCCACGCTCCTGTCCCTCACATTAGTATATCAATATATAAGCCACACTATTAATAATCAAATCTAAATACTCATAACTGAAACAGAACAGAATAAAAGAAGTGATTATAACCTCAAAATGCACAATTAAGAAATGAAGGATGAGAGGATTCTATTGTGCCTCAGGATGCCACAGTACACAATTTGGGAATCATTAGACTATTGAATGAAGGCAGGATTTTGGAGGGAATGATTGAGGGCCAATTATTCCCTCAAAAATCCTGCCTTCATTCAAGTAATATCCTTTTTGAATTATAAAATAAACAGTAGTCATGTAAATAACCATGTTACTTATTTGCTTGGTTTATTGGCTTGAAGGTATTACAGAGACAAAAAAAATTAATATATTGCTATGAAATTTTTAGGATTCATTTAGAACAATAATAGATGAAATTTTTTTTATATATCAATTTTACCAATTTCATTATATTCTAAATTGTATTGGCATGTTATTTTGATAATTTTTTATAAAAAAAAAATGAACAATGATTTTTGACCATTTTTTGACTCCATATAATGCATAATCGGTAGATTAAATGAAATAAGATAAAAAGATATCTTTATTATTATAATTTATAAAGGTATGAATAATTAGTAGCAAGTGAAATGTATGTAATACAGCAATCATAGAGTTAATAATTTAGAATGAAGAATTATCATTAAATTTTAAATTCAGTGATAATAGGATAGGAACTCTGTATCTTTCAATATAATTCAGAAACTAAGCATCAAAGTATACAGTGACAAACTCCCTCTTCTCCCTGTTTAAAGATAATAAAAATGTCTCAATCAAAGATCTTATTCATATTTATTGTTTTCTTTGATTATCATAATAATAATCATCAAAATATTTGTCCCACCAAATCAAACATTCAATGTTGTGATTTTAGGAAAATTTTGTGAAAAAATTTAAAAGATATAGCCTCTTTTATGGCCAAATAAATGATTTATGCATTATAACAATATACCATTTCATTCCTTTTTCACAGTGAGAGAGATTTTTAATGAAAAACAAAATCAGAACATTGAAACATTGGCCTTATTCACCAGATCTAGTATTGTGCAACTTTCTTTTTTATTCCTGAAAATTAAAATCCACTCAAAAGAAAGCAATTAAAAAACTTATCAGATATAATTAAATATTCTGATAATAATGAATGATTTAAATCAGAGTTTCTTAAATTGTAGGTCACGACCCCAATTGGGGTCACGGGACCTGCAGCAGGAGTTGCCAAAAATTTTAGCAATTTTGATATTTCGTTAACTTATTATAATAATTTTACAATTACCAAATATTTTTACATAATGTATCTGAAAATAGATAAAGACAATACAGA
>WUQG02427480.1:0-14604 GCA_011317285.2 Androctonus mauritanicus | reverse complement strand
GGGATATGTAATATCCGAAAATGTTATACCATATAAAACTTGTATGCTTTGCTACAGTGCTTGTTTGAAGTTTTACAGTAGAATTAAATTATAGTGATAATAATTGTATAATAAGAAAGTCTTTATTATTGAAAAAAATCAATAAAATGTTATTAAAATATTTAACATTTTCAGTTATTAAAAATTTTTTTTATTATAAGTTGCATTTTTTATTAGAGTACTGGAGGAAGTACTGGGGAAGATGAAGAAGAATTGTTGATGTCTGCTGAAACAAGACGTAACACCAATTATAATGAGGCACAAGTAGAGAAAGATCATCAGGGAGCATCAGAAGTAAGTAAATTCATTTTATTGGCAGTATAAAAATTTATAAATCATTCATGGAAAAGAATTTCTTTTGAATGTTTATATGTAATATATCAATACATTATTATGAAATTTTCTTGTTTGTAGCATTAATAAGAAATATTTGAAAATTTGAAAATAATAGTTTTATGGCTAAGCACAGTGCTGAAATTAGAAAGGGCAATCAAGATTTTTTCCCTTAGTGAAATTTTTGTATTTTAGAGGATGCAAAATAATGATTTGAGAGTACATTTGAGCTATGTGTTACCTCATCTAGTTCTAACTATATATATATTCATAGGGCAAATCATTATTACTATTTCTGTCTGTCTTTGCATATTGGTTTGAACCAGATCACTATTATAATATTATGGTATGGGGATTGTTCTGATACATATCATTGGGCCTCATCCTTGTTGAATCACCTCTAGATCCTACCTATACATTGTTTGGATCAAATTTTGTCTCTTATATGTTGACCATATATCTGAATGGCACTGGATTCTTAGTAAAGCAACATGCTATGTCATAAGGACTGCATTATTAAGGAATTTTTTGAGGATTTATGTTCATGTATTTTTGAGCAATTCCCTAGTCACCATATTCTCCCAACTTGAATCCCATAAAAAATTTATAGAATTTAGCATATTCTAATCTATGCCAATGATTTATTTCAACATCAAACTCTTGGACATCATTCTGTCCAACTGGTATAAAACACTTAATAATGTCTGTGTTCTGGTGGTATTAATGCCATATAAGTATGAGCTGTTATTATGCAAAAAAGTATCCAGCATGCTATTAAGTAGCTAATAATAATGTTATGGATTTTTATCTGTGTATGTATAAGCTTATCAAATTTAGAATTATATATATATATAAGTATATCAGTATATTTTAGTTATGCATAACAGTTAAGTGTTCTAACCTAAAACATATATAAAATTGATTTATATATGTTTTAGGTTTTATTTATATTTTTTAAATTATAAAATTATCATTTTTTTAATTGATGTATCTAGAAATATACATAATATGCATATAATTATAATTATATAAATTTCAAAAAACAAATATATATTTTTTGAAATTATTTAGATAATATATATATTATCACAGTTTTGTTTTGCAATTCAGTTTGTTTTTATCATGCTATATTTTTAAAAGCAGTCAATTTATGTCAAAATCTGATATTTAATAATTGCTTTACTATTTTAGAGAGATAGTTTGTCTTTAAAACTAAATTTAGTAGTATAAAAATGATATAATTTAAAGATAAAAGCAACAAATGGTTTAAAATGGCTGATTTTTACAGAAAACAATAATCTGTTGATTAAATTTATATAAAATAATTACTATAAGCAAAATGTTTATAAAGTTTTTATTGTTATCATAAGGCAAACTTATATAAAAAAAATATAGATAATACTTCATTTATGACCACTTATACCTCAACTATGATGCATTTGATAAGCTCATAATTTAGTCAATGCATTTTTTTTTTCCATATGAATCCATGCATAATGGTTTTATGTACTGGCACTATCCATTTTGTATCTGATTCCTTTATTCTTTGTGTTATGACAATGCTTTATGCTCTAATGAATAAAGATAATGTGCAATCAATAAATACAAAGTATTTCTGTTTTATGGTTGGGTCACCTAATATCCCAGTGCTTCAAATGATTCTATCATAAGTCATGGATTATTTTTATTAAAAAAATTCATTTTAAGCATTAAACAAAATTTTTTTAGATCTATTTTAATCCTTAATCACATTATAGTTATTTCTGAGATGCAACAGTTGCTTTGTATATCTTATATGTTTTCCGTTCATCTCTTCTGCAATCTTTTTCTTTTAGTAATGAGCATTAATTTGTAGTAGTTATAAGATTTTCAATAACATGTAATCCCATGGATATCATGACTGATGTTATAACACATGAAATTTCAAAATTTTGTGTCAGATATGGGATTAAACAAAATATATAAATTTGAATATGGATTTCAATTCTAAAATATAAGAGTCAAAATTTCACCTGTTATTATCAATAAAACATAAAAAACTGAACACTTCTAAGTAGGGAAAAAAAAAAGTTTATTAAGTTATTAATTTCATACACAGAGTTACTGAATTTTGTTTTTCTTACTTAGTGCTCCAATTTTTTTGTATTTTAATTCTAAAATAAATTTCAGTGGTGCAAATTTTGAATGATTTGAAATTCAAAAAATTCAATATGGTGTAGTATTTGAACTATGCTATGTATAGATAATCCTCAGTTTATAACCTGAGCTTCCAGTTTTGAATCCTGCCCATTGTAAGTTGAAATGGTTATAAGTTATAAAAATGCCAAAAAATTATGGATTTTTCACTGCTACTGTTTATTACGACACTGTACATTATCTTAATAAGCATAAAGAACATAAAATACAAAAAATCAGATTCAAAAAAGGACACTTTCTATATATCAGACCATTGGATCAGGGACTTAAACCCATGGAATTGCATGACAAATCACAGAATTAATTGATTATATCACTCTCATAAATATGAATGATCATAAGTTAAGAACTACCTGTATTCTCAACATTAGCATCATATACAGCTTTCCAAATATGTACTGTATTAACAGAATAAATATTTTGATTATATTTCCATCAAGAAAAATAAATGTATTAAAATAATTGGAAAAAATGTTCAATGAAGATTTGAAATTATCATTGTTTTAGATTTTGGTCCACAAGACAGCACAAATTGCAGTTATGCACTAAATGTTCATGACAGTAATTGAATAATTGAAGAGCACTTTGATTTGAAAAATGAAGCTAGAAATACATATATTTATTAGAGGATTTATTTTACTAAAATACAGAACCATTAACTTTAGTTGAATTCCAGTTAAAATAATTTAGTATCTTTTGTTTATCTTGTTGAACATTTTTAGAAAGATACTTCAGAAAAAAAATACTGAATTATATAAGTTAGAGCAGATAATTTTTAAGTTTGAAATTTCTCTTGCATTAAAAATTAATTACTATAATTGTTACAGGTTTTAATTCAACAGTTTCATTTGATTAATCTGAAAATATTATTTGAAAATTAACAAATTAACTGTTATTTGAAAAAAGATAAACAATAAAATCTTAAAAATTTTTAATTTTTTTTTTTTTTTTTTCAGTTAAAAGTTTAATTCAAAAATAATAGAAATGATATAAAAAATATTTATATTACTTAAATTTACTAATAATTGTTTCATAAATTAATAATGAAATATTTCTGTTTAGTTATATTTTGGATAATTGATTTTTGTGAACTTTTATTTTAAATTAGTATGATTTTAATATTTTAATTATCGAGTTGTTATTAAAAAGTTATAATTAATCTTTTCTATAATAATAGGGTATTAGTATGTCAAAAACTTTCTCACAGAGGATTAACAAAAGGTATGTGATATTTATTATTTTTAAGTATGTATACAGTAAAATCTTAATACAACAACTTTAGAATAGCATATATTTTAAATTATGTTTTTGAATCCTATTAATTTTTACTATATAAATAATTTATAAATATTATAAATTATTTATATAATAGTGTCATTAATTATTAGTACCTAATTTATAGTAGTACATATTTCAGTATTATGTACAAATCCCAGTGGTTCCAAAAAATTATTTTTTATTTCAACATATATTTATAAAATTTTATCTTATGTTCAAAAGCATTACAACAGTAAAAATTGAATAGAATTATCATATCTTATATAGTGTGTATAATCTTATAATATCTTTTTTCTGTTTAAATATTTGTGAATTTTATATTCCTGGAAGTATTAAGAAAGTTAAATTTAAATAAATTATTGTGATAAAACTAAAAATATTATATGCTATACAAGTAATATATTAAAAATGAGAGATAATAACTATTGCATTATCATGCATATATACAGCTATGAATTACCAGTCTGGATGGAATAGAGCATGGATGCTAACAGACCAGACAGTGTCTATAAAGAACAAAAAAATGAAACATTATCCTATTATAAAATTCTAAATAGTCATATCCATAATCATAATCATTCATTTCTAAGTAGTTTGACAAATATATTGAAAATAAAGTTTTTGTGCTTTTATTCTGATAAAAAATAATAATAATGAAAACAGCTCTAAAAAATTAATGATTAGCCTTGAAGAAGGCTGTTTAAATAGAAGTTGTAAATGGAGTAAGTTGTCAATGTTAGATTGTAAAGATGATTAATTAAAGCTATAAACTTGTCATTTAAATAGTTATTATAGTTTCTTTAAATGTTTTATATCAACCAAAATAAATTAATTTGAAAATTTATAATTTAACTAATAATAATAATAATAATAATAATAATAATAATAATAATAATAATTTAGTATGTGCAAACTAAATTATTATTATTATTATTATTATTATTATTATTATTATTATTATTATTATAATAAAATGTTTTGTAAAATTTAAAATTTTTAACTATTAATTAAAAATTTTTGGTTTTTGTATTTTTTATTTTGAAATAAATTAATTTAAAAATATATAATTTCTATCTAAAAGTTATTTTCGTAACAAATTTAAAATCTATAACTAGTGATTAGAGATGGGAATTTTTTTTTACTCAATATTAATATCGAGTAAAAAAATTCCCAGCCCTAATCAATAATTAATGTCATCTTAATATCAAGAATATATATAAGGTTTACATCATATTATTATTGCTATTTATAATATATGATACAAAACTATTTATCAGTATTAATGTTAATTATTAATTTTAAGTCAGTACAGTAGTGTTATAACCATTTATCAAGCTGTTGTAAAAAATTGCAGTTTCTAAATTTATTATTGAACCTAGAGAAATTTCAAAGAAAAATTGCTTAAGTTAATGACAATTATTGCATTAAGAACTATATGTTGAAAAATGATAAAAACAAAAAAGTTCAATTATATTGTCCAATAATGAAAAATAATATGAAATAACTATTTTCTTTTTTCTTTTGTACTTTGATATTTTCTATATATGAAAATTGCAGTCATAGAGATACATTAATCATGATTTTATTGTATTCATAAAATAACTTTTTCCCCAAGAAAGTTAGAAAGAAAAATGTTAAATTCTTTTGCATTTTATAAAAATAAATTTGCAGCCCATCCGATCTTGATGCTGATGATGAAGATAATCAGGATTATGATAGTGCTGTAAATCAATCAGACTCAACAGTTAGTCTTGTACAGGAATCAGTAGATTCTCCAAGATTGTCTGTTCAGAATGGTCGACCTGAAACACCTTGCAGTGAAAATTTGGAGGAAGTAAGAAAAATTTTCAATAAAATATTTATTTTATTTAATTTTTTAAAACTAATTATAAAATAATACATTTTTAGTTGTTAGAGAGAGCTCAGGAAGAAAATCACCATCTTTTGAATATTGTAAAAGAAAAAGATGATAAAATTGCCTTTTTAGAACAAAAAATAAATTCTTTGAACAGAGTAAGTTTTTAATTTTATGCAAAGCTGTTTGCTTACATATTTTAATTTGTTTATTAATTTGTTGAATAGTTTAATGTTGATAAACATTAATAATAATAATTATTAAATGTTTTTAAATTATATTAAGAAGAAACATTTAATAATATTTGAATATCAAGATCTCTAATCTATGATCATGGCAACATTACATAAATCACATTTATATATGTAAGTTATTAAACAATTATCATAGTAAAATTAAAAATGTGATATATTATTTAAATTTCGTATGTCAGGAGATATAATAACTATTGTGGCATTTAATAACTTTTGTCAGGTCTGGTGGATCATAGAAAAACTCCTAATTGAATGAAATAATCTTTTATTATTAAAATTTCAATAAATTAATTTTGTTTAAAAATGTATTTTATAGAGTAATTGACATTGTAATAATTAATTTTATAAGTTAGAACAAGATTGTTTAGATATAAAATTTCACTCCTTACAATAGCATTCCTCCATTTCTTTGATCATATTTGGAAATATCTGAGAGAGAGAGAGAGAGAGAAAAATTAACATCGAAACAACAAATTATATCAAATATTCATGGATGAGGAACTTTTCTCTTTGCAAGTTCCTTATCTTTACATGGGAAGAATATCATTGATATCCATCTGCCAGAAAATAAATATGATTGGTTCCTTGTTTGAGCAGCCAACAGCCAAAAAGGCAGATGAAAGAGAGGTCTCAATGAGAAGGATCAATCATCTACTAAGTCATAATCAGAAAGTAAGAAAATGTAGTTGAAAAAGAACTATATATTCCTCTTTATTTATTTATGTTTGATATATTGTTTGTTGATCTTTTATTGTAAAGTATCATATTAATTATATATTACTTAATATGATACTGGTACAATATAAGATCAACAAACAAAACATGGTAAATATGAGTCAGATGGTATAAAATATTGTACAATACTGCATTGTCTTACTTTCAGTCAAAGAGCAATTTTGCACCATAACATGGTATAGGTGAAATCACTGCAGTCTACTAGCTTCATTAGTTTTTGCTTCAGAGTTTTTCTTAAAAAAATCATTTTTCCAATTTCCACAAAATCCAAATTACATGCTTTTCAATCTCAATTATTTGCAGAAATCAAAGTATATCTTATACATTTGGCTGCTATATTTATTCTATCAGTATATGAAAAATTCAATTTTTCCTACACATTTGGAAAAATATAATAAAATATTTAATATTAAATTAAGCAAATAAATTGAGAAGTATATATATGTATTTGATGATTTGTAGCATGCTAAACTTGGATAAAGCTAATTAATATTATAAGAAAGTTTTTCTTTTCTATAGGATCTAATGAAAGCCAATTGTGACACCAGAAAACTTCAAGAAGAAAACAGAGCCTTGCTGAATGCCCTCACTGAATTAAGCACAAAATAAAAAATTTGTAGAAAAAAATTTCAAAGAATGATACCAGAAAAAATAATGTGGGAATCTAACAAGGTTTATTCCAATATCCAGTGATTCAAAAATAATTATAATTACCTATTCATGAGACAAATGAAAAAAAATTGAGACAGAAAATTATTTAATAATATATAAGAATGAATATATATATATTTTAATTTAATATTTTCATTTTTTTAAAACTAATCCAGAAATAATTGAAATTTAAACTAATTTTATAAGTTTTAATTATAATAAGTAAGGCTATAATTTTTCTCCATTTTTCAATAATTTGTGCCATGAATTGCTAAAATATTGAAATTTTTAGAATTATTGAAAGCCATTTTTAATTCTTGTCACAACGTTTTTTTAAAATGGTAGCAGTAGCTATGAAAATTATTTTAGTGGAGAAGTAATCTCTTTGCCTTATGATGAATTATTAGCAATTATTTTTCATTAATTATCCTTGTTAAATGCCACATTAATTGCAAAATAATTTTGCAAACTATATTATCAGTAAGTGTGCTTATATATATATATATTTAAACACATATATATTTTTCTGTAACTATATTTGTTCATTTTAAACATAAGCAAGTAGGCATAAACCCATGTAGATTAAACTACATGCACATTCAATTACATAAATACAGGCACAAGAAAGTGAATAAAAATTTAAATGAAACAATAAATTCTTTAGCAGCATTTACCAAATTTACTTGAATTATGAGATTTGCAATCTTGCTAAAATTACATAGAAGTGCTTGAAATATATTTATTAATTCTCCATTTAAAAAATACACAAAAAATAAAAAATAACATTCCAATTTATTTCTATTAAGTTTTATTGGATATAAAACAAAATTTTATTTTTTGTTTTATAATTTAAAGTTTCTTTTAAAAGTAAATTGTATATAAAATTTTTATAAATTAATTGCCTGAAAATATATAGTAAGCATTTGATTTGGTGAGTTTAATTATTATTATTATTATTTTTTTTTTTTGCAATGTTGTTAATACAATTTTATTTGTATTTTTTTATTTTTATATTGTATATTGCAGCTTATTTTAATGTTATAGCAATGATTTACATACTTAAAGATTGCATTTTTACAAATTTATTATTATTGTTTATGCATGTAAATAACTTTGATGCCAGATCTCTCTTAATATTTTGGCATATGAGATTTAACTAGAGGCAAGAATTACATAAATTGAATGAGTGCCAATTTTATAAAATGAAATGCAAGATTTAACTTGAATTACCAAATAAGTATCTCACTTTCAAACGTGCAATTATCTTATTTTTTATGACTAAATAATTACTCACTATATTTTATTTCAAAATGGTTTCTAGTCGTGATGGTTTGGCGTCATTGTCAGCTCAAATGCTTGAGAGTTAAATATATAAATTTTTCTTTGGTATTTAAGATGTCATTTTATATGTCAATGCATGTTTGTTTTAGAAATACTTTCATAACTTATTGCAAGTTTTACAAATAGGTTTTTTTATAGTTGTATGTGATAATTTTATAAAATTAAAAATATATAGCTTGTATATCCATATTGCTAATTCCTAACAGTTGTTTCAATAGGAAGTTTAGAAGTGTGTGAATTCTAAGTAATTTGAATGTTTCATGAAGTGCATCATATTGTAGAGCTTGTTGTCTTAAGGTTTAGAAACTCTAGGTCTTAGAAGGTTTCACTGCAAGATATAGAAAGATTTTACAATTCTTTAGTACCAAATGACATTCCCCACTTCCAAAAATCATCCAATGTATTCTGAACAAGCATTTACCCACAAAATTCTTACTCTAATAGATTAAAATTTAAGAAATATATTATTTTTTTATATTCGTATAAAATGAAACTTGCATTATGAACTTCAATTGTAAATAATTCATGCATTGAAATAATGTACATCTAATCAACTAAAAAACTATTGCAGTATTCTTGTCAACAGCACAAAATATAAATTTTCATTTTAAATTTACAAATCAAATCAATTTTATACATAGTCTTTAAAGAATTGAAGATTTTTCCAAATTACTGCAAAAATGCATCATGAAATAATAAGCTGCTCTACTAGTCAGTCTTGAATTTGCAAAAAATTTTTGTCACATATTTGCATTTCTTACTTCGTGCTTTCAATACTTTATTAATTTGTGCCAATTTTGTTTTGTGATAGGCACCAATTTCCTTTTTGCCCATATTTATACAATAAAGACATCTATGTGATACTTCGAGTGCATTAAATTTAATCATATTATTTTCTTGGCTCAAGATATAATTGAAAAATAAGCAATTGCTCACTGACTGATAGATATTTAAGATTAAGAGTAATGTGCCTTTGTTAAAACATAGACCAATAATTTAACATTATTTTCGATGTTGGCATAACACATTGTTGCCATCTCATGACTAACTATTGATGTGTCATATAAATTGTACTTAAAAGTTTATTTTTTTATAGCATATAAGAGGTGTGCAGCATTAAGTTAAAGATCTGAATGAATATTATGTTATAAATTATATTGTGATTAAACAGTATTAAGTGTATTTCTCATACTTTTCAATATTTTAATTGTACAATAATATCTGTTACTATAACCAATGCTAGAACATAATTTAAAAATTTTTTAAATCTTGTCATTATTTCATATTTACTCACAACAGCCTAAGCTATAAGAAAGTGTATGTTAGTTTTGAGAATAAATTCTTCATAACTCATAAATATTTAAACCAAGATTAATAATAACTTAGGCTGGAATAACATATTCAATTATTTTAAATCTGAAAAGGTGTCAAACTTATTTCCAGACTAAGAGATTAACTTTCTGTCAAAGGCAGCTAAGTCAAGAAGTCATTAACATCTTAAGTCACTTGTTGATGATGGGATATAGATACTCATATAAAAAAATTTTAAATCTTTAAGAAATATACTTATAACTAGTTCTTCCACTAAACAATAAAAATCTGAACATTGGACTGTGGAAAAATTTTTATAGAGCACCCATCAAAAATTTAATAAGTAGAAAATTATTAATCATATATATTTATTTATTCTCAGTGCTAAATTACTTTAAGAAATATAAAATTAATTAAATTCAGATTGTTAGAAATAAATGCAGTTTTAGTTGTAAATCCTATGAATTTCTTTTTACTTGGCTCATTAAATTTATGTATTAATTCTTGAGCTTTTTATTCTTTACTAACAGTATACTTTTTTTGCATAGTAAGATGTTGTGTATAATCACTAATAATTGTCTCTAAAGATTAAACATGAGTGAATATTTTGTATATTCATTTAATAGTAATTATCATTATCAAAAATTGTTAATAAATTCTGTGCTTCTGAATATTAAAATAATATAAAAATTATCAGCTGAATTTGTCAAAATATTTCTCGTGAATTATATTTTTTCTTGTATTCAATAAAATTAGCTTTTGAAAAAAAAATCTGGTTTTATTATTTTGTTTATGTAATTTATTACAAGAATCAATATTGACCAATATATAAATTAGCTGACAGAAATATTAGTTAAAAGTCCAGCATCATAAAATGGCCAAATCTGCAAAATAAATAATCTCACATTAGAAAAGAGTGTAACAATATAGTAGCTATAATAATTCTAAAAAATTTTTTAAATTTCTAATAACTCATTCAAGAAGGGGAAAAATAACATATATAGTTCATGTAATGGAATTAAGTAGATAATTTTCTGTATTCTCAAAATACATTCATAATCTTTCAGTCTATATTATTTGTCAGTTCATTAAAATTAGCCTTTTAGTCAATTACCAGCCTACAGAAAAAGAATAAAATATTTTTCCCTTTATTATATATTTAAGCATGATTAAACTTACATAGAATTAAATTTAGAGTGAGCATTTAAAAGAAAAATGAAAAAAACTTATTGTCCTTTTTGAATGTTTTTGATTGTACCAAAAATATTTTAGAAATACAAAAGTAAGTAGAATTCTTACTTCAATATATAAATATGTGTATTTTTTCAATAGATGATGATTTTATATACTTATTTTATTCAACTGTGTTTAGAAGATATTTCATAAAGTATTTTTTTACTAGTCAAGTTACATGCTTATTAATTTTCAAATTATCATGTCATCTTGTTGTAAACTGGCAGCTGTTTGAAGTTTTAAAAAGTTAATACATTAACTATGAAATTATAGCACATGGATAGAAAAAGTTTAAAAAAAAATCTTTGAAATAAATAGATATCCATATGGCAGATAAAAGCTTTAGTTCTTTTAAATGCATGAATCAAATTACTGGAGATATGATTTAATTATAAAAAGATTTATTGAATCAATGTATAATTTTTAACACATCAAATTTTTCATTTGTAAAATAAATTTAAATGATTATATAAAATTATAACAGTATATTAAATCTAACAAAAACTAATCTATTCTCTTATTTGTTGTTATAAAGTTAGATTTTGTTTGCTCTAGTCAAAAAAATTTATTTTAATACCAAATAGTAATGATAAACAAAATTCATTTTTGTTACCTTGCATACAGCTCTTCCTTTCAACAATCCTATTGGTACTGGACCATAAGTTCGAGAATCTGTAGAATTTTCTTTGTTATCACCTTCTAACCAAACATGGCCTACTGGAACTAACTACAAATTAATAATAAATTAGTATACAATAATAGAATTATTTAAAAAGAAATAATAACACTTACAACATCTGAAAATAAGCTTTGTTTAACCTTCTCACCAGGTAATCCTATAATTCGTTTACAAATATACTGATTAGGATTGGAAGGAGAACGAGAAACAATGATGTCTCCTCTGCAAATAATAAAATTCAGTAAATTCAACAGAATTTTTTATATAAAAATATGATTAGAATATTTTATTTGGAAAAACAGTATTGATTTCAAAGACTGCATTATTCATTCACCTACATACATAAGTGAATAATTCAGTCTTTGGAAGAAATTCATATTTAATTCTTGATGTAAAATTAACAGTGCTGATCAAGAGAGAAAAATTTATTACAGATACATTTTCAATATACTCCTGATGTAGTACATCGGAAGGAAACCTCGTGAAGAGATTGAAAAACATTTCTGTAATAAAATTCTTTTCTCATCAATTTTTTGTAAATCAGAGGGCTTCTGTAATTAGTATACTAATTATAATCTATCTGAATTGCATCAAATTTTGCTTTGATTTAATGTAATAAATATATAATTGGAATGTTATGTAGTTATCGATAGTATAAGTTTTGTTACATCTGATATATAAGTGCAGTAAATAATTAAGTTACAAGTCCAAATATGATACTGCATCATGTAGATATTGTAAATTATTATGATACTGCTATCTAGTGGAGTTTGATATATAAAGATTTCTTTAATAGCATAGAATACAAATATCTTTCTTAGGAAATGAAAAAACTTAAAATATCAAACTCAAAATAGGTAGAAAAATGATTAATTCATTTAACTAGAAATACTTATCCTCATCAATACAGAACAGTTCTAAATTAAGCTGTTCTATTTTATTAAAAGCAGATAAGGACTGAATAAAGTCGGAAGTATTTCTAATTAAATGACTTAAATCTTTTCAAAATCAATCTTAAAATAAAGTTTTCTTTAACATAATGAAACTGCCAATTTGCACTCACATCATCTGTTGGTAGGAGATCAATCCTTAATTCTCTAAGTATATCTCAGAAATTGCACTAGATAGAGATATAGTTCTTTTGGAAAGTTTGTTCAGTGTATTATCACTTATTGACAAAAAGCTGAACAAACTGCTGAACTCTGCTACCAAAATTAATCTAAACTTTTTTAGCATTTTTTTATATGGATTATATCATTTTTTCTTAAGATAAAAATTATTTGAAAATTATACATAAGCTCTTTAATTAACAGTAGTTTGCCTACTATTAGTAAGATATCTTATTCTTACTTTAATAACTCAAATAATTTAATCAGTTAAGATAGAATCTAGCCTAAAACTTCAGAAATTATATAAAATCTTATGCAAAATTGTAGAATGATTGATTTTTAAGTTATGAACTGTAATAAATTATATATATAAACAATTCACATGGATTGGTGGGAAAAACATAAATCAAGAATTTAATCTTTCAGATAATAGCATCAAGACTTTCACTGTTTTAACCTAAGAATGTTGTTTAGTATAATATATAACATATATCATCTAACAGTTTCGATTTTAAAAATTCGTTCAAAAATACTGGAAAAATCTAACATTTATGGTCGTATTAACCATTCTTATATGATATAAATTTATATAATTATACCTTGCTATTTTCTGTCTGAAAATGGAGATGTGTTCCGTAAAAATGATGTCGTTTGAGTAGATCGTCGGTTCCATAGAAGGTCCAGAACACTTAAAAATTAACGAAATAATTTATTAGACATACAGTACTTTTGATTAATATAAAATATGTTAAGAAGCACTTACGATAACAAAATTTCCAACGAATTCAAAAGTGCAATAAAGAGCACAGGCGTATTGTGCACCGTGCCAACAAGCATTCAGACCTTTCGACAGAAATTTCATAAATGGCATTTCATCAAAATATACATTATTTATCTTTCAGAAAAGTCAAAAATCTAGTAACAGATTCATCCAAGACATCACTCATGTCAATAAACTATAACTTCCATTCGCCATCTACCGATCAAATTTACTATATCGTGTAAAACTAATTTTATTTTATAAAACATTTTATATACTGTATTATATTTTATAAATTATTCGATATTATTCATAGTTCGTAGATATTAAAAATGGAAAAAATAAGCACAGATTTTCTTATCTATAATTTCTACATTAATCTTGCATATACAGCAAATGATACATCATTATTATTGTATCACTAACAAGTAAGTTGTCTTTGGACTTGTCTCACTTATCAGTAGAATTTTGAAAACAAGCATGCATATACAGCATCTGATACTCAATAGACGATATCTTAAATTCCACAGAATTTATATATAGAGTATAGATTATATACTATTGTTTAAAAATATTAGTAATTTCCGCACAATTATGACTCGGCTCCGATTGATAACTAAACGACAAAATCGTATCGTTTCCGAAAGTTATCGATAGTCGCTTCAGCAACTCGAGGTTGGTTCGAACCGCCGACACCAGATGCTCTATTATCGTAAATTATTTTTATTCTATCCTTTATCATCTCTAATAAAGATAGGCTTACCATATTTTTTTGGGTCCAACCCAGGACATATTTTTGAAATTACTTAAAAGTCTTAACAGACTTCCAT
>WUQG02427469.1:0-14334 GCA_011317285.2 Androctonus mauritanicus | reverse complement strand
CGGTTTAAAGTTTACTCATTTTTTAAGAAATAAATCTATGCAAAATGATTAGATAAAATCCGACTTTTTTTTTTAAAAAAAGGAATCCATGTCGTGAATAGAAATGTGTTTTCAATCCCAAGATTTATTTCTACAGCTGTGCTCATGCAGCTATTGGTGAAGTTCTATCAGCGATGCAGAAGGAATTTGTTTCTGATGTCCTGCAGCGATTCTCTGTTTCCTTTGCTAATAATGATTATGGTTTACTACTGTAAACATCTTTTACTGCAAACAAACCGTTATAAACATCAACTGACAAATTATCTTCGCAGAAACGTGACCAAATATCATTTTGTCGACGTTAATTATGTCACAATTGTATTTTTTTTTCTGTGAATAAATTTTTATATTGACTTCCGATTTGCTAAGAATTTCAATAAATGCATCACGCTCTTTCTTAAACGATGCATTTACTGCATCGTTCGAGGAAGAATACGATGTTGCAATAATTAGTAAGAAATATAGAAGTCAAATTTCTTATGATGGTTCTTACCTGATAATGATTCCTTTACTTAAGAACCATCGTGAAAACTGTATCGCTAACAACAGTATAATGTTTATCTATGCTTTTCATGAGTTTATCCTCTTGCTGAGCTGTTCTTCATAACAGCTTTGTTAAGGAACGTTAACTTGCATGGACTTATGATTATTGCTGAAATAACCAGTATATAAACGGAAGATGTTAGATCCCTATGTGGTTGTGAGGATCGATATCCCAATATCCTTCTCTGCAGAGGGTCACTGACTTCTACTGACGTGATTCTCATACTTTGCACGCAATTTATTCCTTCCCTAATTTACAAAATGTGAGAAACATTTCCGGTTTTTATTTTTCCTCCCTAGTCTGTTATATATATAAAAAAATAAGAAGCGAAAAAAAAACGGTTTCGGATGGTTTTCTTTCCATCTTGAACGGTTTCGGATGGTCTTCTTTCCATCTTGTAGAATTTTTCAGTAAAAAATTCAATAAATCATTTGGTGAATTGAATTGTGTAAGAGAGAGTGAGAGAGAAAATTCAATACTTTGCTACTAACAGTTCGAACAGTGCATTAGAATTTATTATTATTATTGCATTCGGTCGAGATGCAGTAAACTTCCTTTTTAAAAATTTTACTTTAACCGATAATTTTTATTTATTTTTTTTTTCCTGCTTGTTTGCGGTTTTAACAATGGAGAAAACTGTTAACTAAGGACTTCTTGAGAAGTTTTTTTTTCTTTTTCCCACAGAAAAATGTTTTATATTTAACAAGATAAAAAGAAAAAAACTTCACAGAAAATATTGTTTTCCCCTTAACATTTCATTTTAGTGAAGTGCTTACAATCGAATTATTTGTTTGAGGAACAAGTTTCTCTTGCTGGTCATCCTCGGGCTACTATTACCACAAAGTGCATTTCAAAAAAAAAAAAAAAAAATAGCGCTTGTTCTTTTCTCTAGGTAAATTGAAAACTTATTCTAAGTTCGCACTCGAATAGTTTTACTTCCATTCTAAATGTTTGCATTTATTATTGGCAGAGAGAGAGAGAGAGATGAACTGCGGCATTTACTACCACTATCGAATTTCTGCCTAAGTTAGTTTATTCGTCTTGATCTGACAAGTTAAAAAAAAAAATTTATTTTTAACGGATCAGAAGTTATTTCTAGTGTAAAAGTGGATAAAGAGTTTCAGAAATGTCTGTAAATAATAAAATAAAAGATCTTTCTTTTTTATTTTAAAGAAAAATATATCCACTTCGTAAAAATGCAGTTTTAATCAAATAAATATCGTATGAGAGCTTTCTACTTGTTCAGTTGAAAAATATTGTTCAGTAGGTCGAAAGTACTTGTTAGTCTGAAAAGAACACTGCCATAAATAACGGGTACTTTCGACAAGTTTAGTTTTAAAAAAATATCGTTCAGTAAACCGAATATACTTATTAATCTGAAAAGAATACATAAAACTAACGAGTGCTTTCCATCAGTTTAGTTTTAAAAAATATCGTTCGGTAGACCGAATATGCTTATCAATTTCGAAAAGAATAAAACTAACGAGTGCTTTCCATCAGTTTAGTTTTAGAAAATATCGTTCAGTAGACAGAAAAATGCTTATTAATTTTGAAAAGAATAAAACTAACGAGTGCTTTCCATCAGTTTAGTTTTAAAAAATATCGTTCAGTAGACCGAATACTCTTATTACTTTGAAAATAATACATAAATAACAGTGTTTTCCATCAGTTTAATTTTGAAAAATATCGTTCAGTATACCGAAAGTACTTGTTACTCTGAAAAAGACACATAACCAAAGTGCTTTCGACCAGTTTAGTTTTATTAACAAATATCATTCAGTAGGCGAATATACATGCTAGTCTGAAAAAGTTGCAGGTATGCAATCATTTTAGACTTTCTAAAATTATAGAAATTACGCAAAATAAAGAAAGTCGGGTGAAATACATGACTGTGTATTAATTTAAGCGATAGATCCACTGCAAGAGAAGGATGAAGTACTTTTGAGATTAAAGATAAATTGTATAATTTTAACATTATTTTTGACTTTGCACATAACTAACGAGTGCTTTCGACCGGTTTTAGTTTTGAAAAATATCGCTCAATAGACGGAAAGTACTTGTTACTCTGAAAAGAACATATAAGCCAACGAGTGCTTTCGACCAGTTTAATTTTAACAAATATCGCTCGGTAGATCGAAAGCACTCGTTAATTCGAAGAAAAGAAAAAAATATACTTGACTTAAATAGTACCTTAAACAATTTTTAACGTTAAATATATTTTTCAATTGTTTTATTAATACTTCTCCATCATTAAAAATGATAAACTGGAATTAATATACTAGTAACAGAATACTTTTATTAACTTTTCCGACTGAAATCTTGATTTTAAATTGTTAAACTTCTAATTTAACTCGAATCAGTTACAGCAACAAAAAATTCGGCATCTAAACAGTAAATTCTAGCATTCGAAAACACTTTTCGTGGTACTTTAAGATCGTCTTTATTAATGAGAATAGCCTTAATGTGTACGATTACTGTTAAAGACGATATTAAAGTAAAAGGAAACTGCTTTCAAGTTTAAGAATTAAAAAAGGTTTTTCTCATTCTGCTCTTCAGCATAACGAGCAGTGAATTAATGTTATAAAAATTCACAAAATATTATCACTAACGACAATCCTCTTAATTTCTGATTCACTTATTTTGTCATTAAGCTTTAATAGATTAATGATCATTTACATTTTATATAAAAAAACAAAAAATTATATGTGATTAATCAATCATAAAATTTACGGATTTGTGGAAAGTACGGATTTATGGTATCGTAACAAAGATGTCGTTTAAAAATTTGAGTTCATTATTAAATTTCATTAATTAGATGAAATTTAAAGCTGTAGATTTTTTATTTTTATTTTATAACTAAGTTAAATCTTCGAATGAAAGTTAATAAAATATGAAAGACTTCGTCTTTCATATTTTAAGTTACCGAAAACGTTTTTTAATTAAATTTTTAGAGCGAACGACATATTTTTTCTTTCTTTCATTTTTTTTTTTAAAGCAAAATTTTACGGCTTACTTGTCGATCAATTATTTATTAATTTTATTGTTTTCGAAGGAAAGAATATCGTGTTAATAAAAATTTTGAATATCCTACAACTCGAATGCGGTAAAGTAATAAAGACATCAAACTTTATCATTATAAAAATCGAAAATCGATCTCGGTAATCGCGAATTCTCTCTCTCTCTTCTAATGAAATTACAAAACTCGAACAGACTTTCTAAACACAGAATTTTAATAAGGAAATTTAGCATATTTTAAATTTTTATACACCATATTTCATAATTTACCCGCTGGCACATAAAAGGAAGAAAAAAAAATTTTTTTTTTGCGGTTTAGAAAGCGTGTTTTGTCGTTGACGTTCTATGTGATTTCACCCCTTTTTTTTATACACCATTTACGTATAAAAATATCAGCCTTCCTTGCATAAAGTACAGTGAAGTTCTATAAAAGTAGAGTGGGATTCAAACCAGGTCTTTATGGTGACAAGTCGAAAACATACCACATGGTCACCAGAGCGACAGTAATTTGTGGTTGTCGTAGTGAATCAATGCAATGTGGTAGTTATTTACTCAAAAAAAAAAAAGAAAACAAAGAAAAATTCTGGCGCTATTTCATAAATATAAAAGTTATAGAGAATGACAGATCGTTTTTTTTCCCTCCTTTCTCTTATATATGAGAAAGTAGCTACAAAAACTGCAGAGATGTTTTATATGGTACACAGAATTCCAATTACGTGCAAACATAGTAAAGAATAAATTCTGAACAGCTTCTTATTGAGAAGAGAGAGAGAGATTGTATGGACTCTCATTCGTACTTTAATGGATTCTACACTTCATTTTCCTATTAATCGATTATGAAAGAGAATACGATTATTAAATCAGAGTAGAATATAAATAGCACCAACAATTGAAAGGAAATATAAATTAGGAATTTCTCAAGGTCAAATCCTTTAGTTCTTTTGATTGATAAACAATGAGTAAAGATAATTAAAGTTTATTTAAGCAAAGGCAAGACGGCGCTTCAATAATTTAATACGAAAAAAATAGCTAAACTCTCAACTACTTAGTTATAACGTTGTCTAATGCGTTAAAATGTGGAGAACCGTTTAATAAATAAAAGAATTACGTTTCTCCATCTTTTATTTCAATAAGGAAAAAAAAAAAGAGAATTATGGAGAAAGACTGGCGTATACTTCCTGTTTACAGTTACTAATTCGCTCGTCTACGTTAGGAGATGTAGCAAAACAACATTAAATATGTATCTCTGGCATCGGATGAATACCGGAGAGATGTTAGCAATTTTTTTTTTATTTTTATTTTTTCCTTAAAAAATGAATTGACAAATTTAATTAGAAGCAATGGATTGTTCTCTTAATTAAACTGAAAATTTGATTTTCGAAAAAATAAAGAAAAATAAAACCAATAATAATAAAGTTTCTCGGTTCAATCTTGACTTAGATTCGAAGTGAAATTCGAGACGTGTACGATATGGTTTTTTGCAAAAAAAATAAAATAGAAAAATAAATTGGTTTGGAAGAAAAAATGTCTACGAGAAATAACCTACAGCTTATTAGCAATTTATTGCAAGAAAAAGAAGAAAAATATTCTTTACTCGATTACTTTCAAGCAGTATTGTGTGCAGAAACGTCTACTATACAAGAAATAAATGCATTAGAAATTGTACTGCAGGAAAGGAGGGCTTTACACAACCCTAGTACTGCGATCACCAGTGGTCTATTGTGTATCCCGAACGGGATCATCCCATAAGAAGTTCCATCTTAATCACGAAAGACCATAAAAAAGATTTTCTGGTGCAAGAAAATGCGACTCAAGACGATCATACCTTAGTCCTGAAAGGGCCACACATTCGCACAAAATGCCAAGAGGAGTTTCATCTCTTCCTTGACATCTTCTACAATTGGGACTATCAGCAATCCCGGTGCATTAGGAATTTGTCTTAAATGTTTTTTTTAAAAAACAAGAAGAGACCAAAGTGTTAGCACTTTCGACTCTTCTTTAAAAAACAAAAAATCGTAGCATTTTCGATTCCACAAAATCGTTTTCATAATTATTAATTCGTTTTCTTAATTTTTGTTAATTTTTTGGAACCGTTTAATTTATTCTGAATTGTTTATTGTTCTAGAAATAAGATTATGTAACGAAGTAGTGCTTTTAAAGTAAAACCAATATAAGAATTGAAGTCTAGATCGTTTCAGAACTGATTAATTAACTGGCAAATTGTGTGATAGCATCATTATCGACGAAAAAAAAGAAAAAAGGAGAGAAGAACCTGTTCTGAATTCCTGAATGCTTTTATCGAAATGAGGTAATTAAGATATGTTCAAATGATTATCGCCAAGCTAAATGCATCATTTTCTAAGACAACTTTACAGCTTCTAGATCCACTGATTATCACCTGTCAATAAACTAATTTCGTACGTTCTCTGCTTGTATTTCTGACGTTAAACGGTATTCTTATCTATCCAGTCATTCTTTTTCTCCAGTTAGTTTTGTGTCGAAATTTTTCTTATTATTTTTTCTTCTCTCTCTCTCTCTCTCTCTCTCTTTCTCTTTATTTATTTTTTTATCACAGCAGTCTTGTCGAAAATCGATTCAGCAGAAACGTTTCTTAACAATTTTGTGTCAGATAGAACCAGTTTAAGATGATTTGCTACATCAAACACTCAAAAGAGAGGAAGAATATTCACAATGGATTTCTATCTGGTTAACCAACACTTTAGTTCTGAAGTATTTACTGTGAAATTCACTTGAAAAACTTTTTTTTTTTTACAAATTCAGTTTCTTTTGAAATGTTTCTAGAAAAGTTCAGAGTTTGAATTTCGTTACAGCACAAAACGTTCTTTATACAGTTCAAACGCTTTAAAAAAAAATAAATAAATAAAGGTCCAGACAGTAATTATCTTCAACACTTTCTATGGCATTTTTTTTTTAGGATCATAATCGCGGTTCTTAAAATGATTGATACTCCCTAAAACATCCTCTGAAAAATAAGGAAAAATTTCTAAAATTGTGGTTTAATATTGTATTCGTTTTGTTAAAAATATATCTTCTTTTTTTTAGAGAGATCTCTTAATCCTAGAGTAGAAATCTCTCAATCCAATCGATTCTCAAAAGAGATATTTCTTAATCCAACTTAAGGCATATCGCTTTCTTTAATCCGTTAAATCTCTTAAAGGATAAATTGGATTAAAAAACAAAACAACACGAAAATTTGGGATTAAAAATAAAAAAAGAAATAATTTTTTAATTAGAATAATCCAAAAATTTTATCGTTTCATCTGGGACGTTTTTTTCTTTTAATAAAGCGATAGCATTCAAACAAATATTACCATCATCCAGTTAATTCTCGTTTTTTTTTTTTTTTTTTTATTGAATGGTCGAATGCCAAAGATTCTTCATATAAAAAATGCTTTCATAATCCGAATGCATTTCTATTATCGAATTATATTAACTTTAGATAGCTATTGATCTGTTTATCCAAATTAGTTTTTGATGCAATTTCTCTAAAAGATTTTCCGACGCAAATCTTACTGGAATTTTATCAACGAAGATGCTTAAAATAAGAAAAAAAAAATTAGTGTATTCTATATCGTTAAAATTATTCGCAAATAAATATATATAAAAACATAAAAACTATTTTTTTTTTTAAGTTAGATACAAAGTGTCATAAAGGAATAAGAAAAATCTGCAGTTAACAGTCATTAGTCCTTCATAACCATCATAAGCGGTTTTAACTAACTACGATTAAAAAATTAATTAACAAATAAATATACCAACGTAATTAAATTTGTTAATTTTAATTAATTATTAATGACTTTTTAAAATAAATAAATTATGAGTGCATCAATATATGAACGGAATTGATGCGGCGAAGTGTCATTTACAGGCGCAATATTGTCTCTCTGGTGGTATTGTTTGGTTATAAAAGTATATTGTTTAATAATTCTGTTAAAATATATTATTTTTTTTATTGTCTTATGATACATTTATACAATCTAAGTCATAAATCAGAAACATTTTAATGTTTTTTCCCTATAAAAACAAAAAAAAAAAGTCATCGATTATACTTAACGTTTTGCGTTTCTAGCTGAAAAGTTAATCTCCAACCATTTTTTTTTTTTTAACTTTTATTTTTTCGTAAATTTTACAATGGTACACAGTTAATCCGAGACTACTAAATACTAAATGAATTATTTATATATATTTTCCCCTTTCTTATTTTTATTTTTTTTTGTTTAAATATTTTATTCTTAAAGAGATTAATTTTCTTTTAATTCTCAAAATGAGATCAACTTGTTTTAAAACATTAAGAATATAATTCATTTTTCTTACGATATATATATATATATATATATCGTAAGAAAAAATTATATTCGATCAATTAAGGAAAAAAGTTAGCACACTTTGAACAGCAATAAAAAACAGTTTGGCAAATTTTAGAATTGAAAAAAAGATGAAAAAAAAAAAATTTCGAATTTTTTTCCTTCCTTTGGTTTTTTTTCTTTTTTTCTTCTAAAAATTTCAATTAATAATTAATCCTTCGTTATTATTTTAATTAAAAGTTAATTTTTTTCTTTCCATATTTAAGAATTATTAGATTAATATTTTACATTTCTCGAAGAAATCGTTATCTGCATTCTCAATTTTCTTTTTATCCTGTATAGACTGGACTGTACAAATAATATAATTCTTCTGCATTAATTATAATGAAGAGTCTAATATAATTCGATATATATTCTTGCATTTAAGCCATCATTATTATTGTCATTATTATTTTATCTTTATCGTGTTTATCATCCGTTCGTAAATGATTTATCTCAAGAATGCTTTCTATATTTAGCAAGAAATGCTTTTAACTTCTCTAGACTAACATAATTCCGTCTCATTATTAGATTATACGACATATTCTAATTCCGATAACTCCCCTTTCCCTTCCATCTTTTGCTTAAATTTTTATCTATAACTTATTTTGAAATCTTTCTTCCACTTTTCCACTTTCATTAATGTCCGTGTCTCAGTTACGTATAGATGTTCGCATCTTCCGGAATTAAATTTTATTATTGTTATTTTTTTAATGTTTTCATAACTATGTTAGAACGTCATCTAATTATTCAGTTTGCTTTGACGAATTTCATTATTCTATATTTTTACATATAATTTTCAAACGTCTGTAATTTTTTTTTTAACATATTTATAAGGATTTTTCTCATGTGAAGTTAATGCTGCATCATCGAAAATTTTTAGAATTTTATAATTTTCGAGTGATACGAGCACAATTTTAAAGGAAAAATATTAATAATTATGCAACGAATATTTTTATTTTAGTGTTAAAAATTTAAAAATACTTGTAATTTTTTTCTTCACTTTTTATTTTACTGTTCTCATCATTTTTTTTTTTCCTGTGATTATTAAATAAGTTTTATTATTTTCATCAATTTGTATCTTTTTTTTTTAACTTCTCAATAGATTTGTTTTTGCTTCTTAAATTCTGACGTTTCTGATTTATTTTCTTTCATTTATTTTTTCAGTATTAACATCATTAAAAATAATAAAAGAGTGCAGAACTCTGCAAAGCAATCTTATATAATTTTATATTTTAATACTGTGTATTAATTTGTAATTTTTTAATTTTTTTTTTTTTTCCTGACGTTTTAACGATTTGTTTTTGTGTTTTTATCATCGAAATCAAATTTCTTTGATTTTATTTTTAACAGTTTAACAGTTATTTAAGACGTGTTTACTCATGTAACGTCTTAGTAGTTTTTCTAACACGATTTCATTCGAATTTTTGATAAATTTATAATTTTATCTTCTTACTTATTTTTATATTCCATTTTTTATTTTTAATTCTATTATATAAAATATCTCTTAATAGTAAGTTACGATGCAAATCGATAGCTACTTTAAATTTTTTATTTTTTATTTTTTTCCTGTGCTTTAATGTTGATTCTGTATCGACTCTAAAAACCGTCTTTTTATCAGTATTATATGCAAAGAAAATGGAAAGTGGAAGAATTATCATGTTTCGAAGACTTTTCCGGGTAATAAATCGTATTATTATTTATAAATCGGATATTTTAAACATCCTTCTGTTTTATAAAGTTTAAACGGCTTTCTTCACTTATTTATTTATTTTTTTTTGGAAGAAGAATCAGGTTGGAGATAACTGGAGAGAAAGAAAATGCCACCGTTTTCTAACATCCTGCTATTAAACAATAAGAGACACGTTTCTTGCATCACGTATAATGATGCCCGATTATGGAAAATATTTTAAATGTGTGGAAAAATTTCATTATTATAACAAACTCCATCAACTTCTTTTATCTAGAAGAGAATAGTTTGTATAGTTAAACAGAAAGATTTCGGTTACAAATTCCTTTTCTGGAAAAGTGATACTGTGTTGAATATTTATTTTTATCTTCCCATGTGGTCCGATAACAATTACTGTGACCAAAAACTATAATTTTTCTCGATCACTGCGAACAAATACATGAAAAAAATTCCTTTCCGAGTATCTTAAATATTCCTGAAGCAATACTAATTACTCATTATTTTGATAAGTTGGGACAGTTTGGATAAATCAAAATAACTCGACTGTTCTAAAAAGTCCTGGCAATCCTGTTGACTTTCCTGCTTACTTATACAGCGGTTATGTAGTGTGATGTAACCACTGTACACACAGAGTGAGCAAACAAGATTGTGTCAGAGATTTTTAGAAGTGCAGGTTTTGAGTGATCCGAAATACCCACTGGTTCAAACCATCCCATCTTACCGTATAATAATGAATAAAAATACGCATTAACTCAAAATATATTAGATCATTCCAAAAGTAATGTCGTTTTTATACACGTACTTGTTCAAACGTGTCTCAGCTTGCCTAAATATGAATTTTTAAAGCTTTATAAATACAACTAAGCTGAAGTGGTCTTATTCTGTAGAATACATACTTGATTAATTTAGCAAGTGATTTGTCATTTATATTCTTTCAAAACTTAATGCTAAAAACATTACTTTTGGAATTTTTACAATTTTATTACTAATTTTTACAATTATTTGCATAATTGTAAAAATTTATATTCACAAAATTATGCTGTATGGACAATTTATTTTACAGAACATACAATTTTTTGCATAACCATAGATAAGTTCCAGTAGTGCTTATATTTACTTATACAGAAGAACCCCATTTATACGTTTCTGACTTCTACGCTTTTCGCACTTGTACGTTGTGTTTTGTACACTCTTTCGATTTTGTATGTAAAATCATCCCATTCGCACGTCTTCCGTTTAAACATTTTCGCATTTTACGCTATTTTCTTCCCCCAGAGTCGTTTCGTCACACTTTTACATAAAATCCAAGAAATCTTTGCCAAACTTTTTCGACAAAGAAACAATTTGTTATACTGTACGCTACATTATCTTACGAAATGGAAAGTAGAATGAATACAAAACTAAAAACCAAAACCAAAACTTATCCCACTCGTAGATAAGTTTTGGTTATGTTATGTTGTTACATAACAGACATTATGTTGTTACATTATGACATTATATTGTTACATTATGTCATATAACAGACATTATGTTGTTACATAACAGACATTATGTTGTTACATAACAGACATTATGTTGTTACATTATGTCATATAACAGACATTATGTTGTTACATAACAGACATTATATAACAACATAACGTCGGTAGAAAACAGGTAACGTCGGTAGAAACAGACATTATGTTGTTACATTATGACATTATGTTGTTACATTATGTCACATAACAGACATTATGTTGTTACATAACAGACATTACATAACAACATAACGTCGGTAGAAAAGTTATGTTGTTACGTAACGTTACATAAGCGATGAAAATATGTTCACCGTAGTTGCGTATGAAGGCTTGATCTTGAATGTAATATTGCATCCAAAAAACAAACTACAATTGATTCTTTATGCCAAAATAACAGTATTTGCTAAACTTCCTCTTATTATTATTATTAACAGTATTTGCCCATCATCGTTAATTAAACTTCTTAATTTTAACTTTTAATGTATTTTTTCAACATTTAAAGTTAAAATAAAAAGTTTCATTTTAACGATAATCTCACTTGTACATAATTTCTATCAACTCCCTTCAAAAACATATAAACGGGGTTCTACTGCATTTTTCTTGCAATCGAAAACATAATTTGGCTTTCTGATTAAAGGTTAATATCAGATTGTCAGATCATAAAGTTTCGTTAAGTATTATATCGCAATATCTTCCTGATTTGTGATAGTGTGATATCTAATGGTATTCTATCTTGTAAATATATAATGATAATAATAATAATAACTATTAATAAATTATTCATTTATACTTATGGGATACAAATATAGTTCTTTATTAGCTGTATATATTGTAGCATCGTCTTCAATAATAGTCATAATAAAATAAATTCTGTAACATGAAGCTAGAAGCATTAATAATAAGCATCATTCTAAACGTGACATCAATACGATATTTTAACAATACAGAATATTATTTTTGACTTTTGAAAATTGTGTATTGAATATTCTAAAATTATTTTTGTTATTAAGGTCACGAATTGTCTACTGTAGTTACTAAAAATATTCATGTTAAAAATTATTCAGTCGATATCCAACAGTTGATTTATCTTTAATATTTTTGGACTAATAAGCAAATATTTCCATTGCATTACAAGCAATTATACTGTTTTTATTAATAGAATATGTTGAAAAATAATGACATTAAAGCAATGTTAATAGATTAATTGAATTTTTATTTATAAAATGATGTTTTGCATATATATGTATGTATACGTGTGATTTCAATTCAATTAAGGTAACAAGATAACTATAAATGGACACCGGTGCAGTTACAAGCAAATAATACAAATTGAATAAATAATTTATAAATTCTTGTCATTGACATAGTGCAATTCATGTCACTAACATACTGCATTCAAGAAAACAAGTATCTTGGCAACCATATACTTTACTGTTACATTTATTATTTTTTCTTCCGATTGATTCATCCATATTGATTATATTAGAATGACCATATTCTTATATATAGTAAAAGTTGGGAAGGATAATTCTTCAGAAGATAATTTTTTAAAATTAAATCTAGTTAATCATGTTTTTTTTTTAATTTTTTAATATGAAATATTTACTTATAAGTAAAAAACGGGACAATTTGGAACAACAGAGACAAATCGGGGACATTTTTTCAAAAACTTGGAAAAAACTAGGACTGTCCCGGCTAATCCGGGACATCTGGTCACTTTATAATAACCATGGAGACTGATTAGGGAAAGATAATGATGATAAAATTTAACTTTTCAAAAATATACGATATGCATTTCAGAATAATTTTTCATTTCTTTTATATGAATGAGGTTTTAATTTATTAAAGTTTTATATTAAATGATGAGAAAAAGTAAACATACATACACAGAAAAACTGTGAATATGTTTAAGATATTTATTGCTGATTAATTCAAAGAACTTTTTAAAGAAAACGAAACTACATCTGAAGATGACTTTATAGTGAATTAAAATTAGGTTAATACGAAACTGGTGGAGTTATTTGATTTGACATGTGTTAAACGAGTTTACCAACATCAAAAGTTGTTTAATGGGAGGAATATTTCAACCCATATGTTATGTATATTTATGTCTTTTGTAATGGTGACGGTGTTCTTTTATTTTATTGTATATTTATTTTACGTCTATACAAGATGTTCTATTTTTATTAAAATGCTATGTTTTAATTTAATATCTCTTTTAAGCTTTATAGTGTAAGTGTAATCAAAGATCGTCTAGTTTTGCCTCTGTAATCAAATGATTCCGGATAGCTACTTTGAAACTTTTATGTCAAGCTACTTGTTTTCTTGAATACAGTATGTCAGTGACATAGCCTAAGAATTTTTAAATTATTTGTTCTATTTTATTAAAATTTGATGATAAATTTATGATAAAGTTTAATAACAATAACTGTTTGATATATTCTAAAATATTATATAATAGTTTACAAAAGTATAAAAAAATTTTCTGTATTCATTTCTACAATTCTTCCTCTGTTATATCAGATTATCCAAAAGTAATATCGTAATTTATATTGAACTTGTTCAAACGAGTCTCAGCTTGTTTGAACATGAATGAAGTTTTCACAACATTGGAAGAGTGTTATTGATTGAAATGGAGAACACATGCTTGATTAAATTAACAAGCGATTTATCGTTTATATACTTTCAAAACTTAATCCTATAAATGACATTAGTTTTGGGATGATATGATATCTTGAGTAGAAAGAAAAATAATTTATAAATCTTTAATGTTGCACGGTTTTTCATATATCGAATATTTACGCTAATTAATATTAATATTAATTTTGCATCGGCAGGATGGCCTCGTGGTAAAGCTGTGATTTACCATTCTGGAGGATCCGGGTTCAAACCGTGCTCCACACGTTCAGTTTTTCAGAAGGGGTCCAGGCCCGATCCGTTGAACCCTATCCTTCAGCCATCTGGTTGACCTTTTCTTCTTTTGTATGGTAAGCTTGGTGGCTAAATTTTGATTGCCCCTTTCCATTCAAATAGAGTACTAAGGGAGCTGTACTGGGCCAAAATGAAATGCAAAATGTAGAAAAAACAAGGAACAATTTAACTTAACCTGCGTGATGATACGTGTGAGAATAACGTGTAGAGGAGTATTAATAACCTATGCTATGT